>DWMG01003562.1:0-11757 GCA_018244855.1 Elbella merops
GGAAACAGCGTACAAAATATAATGTTTCATTAAGAGAAAAGTGAATTTGCTCATTTGAAAATATCATGAAAATGAGCAACAACAGGAAACAATTACGACGTTCCTTTAATACGCCGCTATGAACCCATACAATTTTTGTTCACCGGGATTAAAATTTAGAAAATCAAGGTACATATTATGTTTCAGGAATTCCTCGTATATTTTGTTACGGTATCGTTGTCATCAATACAGTAACCACGCATGATGGTATAATGAATACTGTATCATTATTATTTTTGGGTATGGTTAGCAAAAATAAATAAAAAGGTAAAACATTCCTTTGAACGCTACAAATAACAGGATTTGTTTTATATAATATTTGTTAGGTAAGTTCACGCTGGTAATTATCCAAGAGATAGGCAGAGGAGTGTAGTACAGTTTCACAGATACAGTCTCACGTTTCACCAGTGACTTTTATGTCCCACCATGGAATAAGTGCCGAGCCACTAATAGAAATTTCTACAAGAAAATTTAAGTTAGCAAAATTCAATAGTATCCAAGGCGGGAATCGACCCCCTGATTACCAGCCGCGCTTGCAATCACTCGACTAACAAGCCACTACAGATCTTTTGATGAGATCGCGTAGGATGTTGAATTTGTATATGAAAAGTGAACCGAGCAACTATGAATAAAATAATATAAAAATATGAAATCATGTTTGCATCACGTTAATATCAGTACATTTAAAATATTTACAATTACACGTATATAACATTATATAATTATTTTCATATAACAAAATACATTAATATAAATAATCGTTCCCACAAAGGAATACTCAGTTATGAAGAAGAAAACAGTTTACTTTAAATAAAATAACACACAAAACACTTACCTTGTAAACCGAACTCTGCGCAATAACAGAACACAATAAGAATTACAGTAAAAATTTTAACAGTCATTATGGGAGAAAAAAGTTGCATTTTATTTCAATTAAATACTATTTTATCAATCAATGTATTATGCACTCTATGGTGTAGGAATTAGGGTTTATGTTAGCTGTTCGAAGTTCAAACTAAGGTTGTGGCGACTGGCTCGCGGCTTACGAACTGTGAGAATAGCAACACTACAAGAAACCAGGTCCATAAATGTTATGCAATGTATCAAATGAACTTATCTGCGTTCATCTGTGAAAAGGTTTGTCTGTGTGTTTATCAGTCAGTATTTTTAATTAAGCAATTCCGTGTGAACTTTTAATATTATCTGTTTGGTAGAGTCTTTTTTTCAACTGGTACCTTTTGGCCAAATAATGTTGACTTGACGTGGATTGTTATAAGTTGTCTTATATTTTCTACCATTGTATTAAATGTAATAATGTTAATAATAACTGAGAAACGTATAATTACAAATTACTCAAAAATTTTCGTAATGAAATACATCATCGTCGGCCTCTAGATGTCCACTGCATTCCGTTTCTGGGCCTTCCGAATCCAACAGAATAAAATACTTGCCTTACCTTTTACTTTATGCCGAATAATTTATGGCAATAAGAATCTATACTCACTATATTCTATAGTATTTCTGTAACACTTTTATCTAATATCATATTCAAATAATTAGTACCTACTTATAGTTAGTTCCAAATAGAGTCATCAACCTGTCTGTTCGCTTGTCTTCCTTCAAACGCACGTGACACAGGAACCAAAGCAAAGGGTTAAAATAATCCAAATAATCGACTTTTCTTCATTTTGCTACTAAATAATATTTAATTTTGAAGTTTTAGCTCTACAAATCCAAATCACGTGTCACTGATTCAAACTCCAGACACCCAGGAATACGAACTTGATATTCTATACAACTAATAATTCCAAACGGTTTTATTCAAACGACTACAAGTATTGTTACTAAATCTTCCTTTTTTACTAATATAGCATCATATAAAACAATTGCAAGTAAAACCACGAACTAAACCCAAGCTTTAAATTGAGAAAGTCTCAGATTATCGTAAGTACTCGTATATCTGTAATCGTTCAATTGCGTCCGCACTAATCTTATGGTTCTGCAATAGACTGTCTTATTGGCCGCATTAGTCGACTTCATTAAACGCAAGCTTTTACATGCGGGGGACAATCACTTCT
The DNA here is from genome assembly GCA_018244855.1 of Elbella merops. Classification (NCBI taxonomy): domain Eukaryota; kingdom Metazoa; phylum Arthropoda; class Insecta; order Lepidoptera; family Hesperiidae; genus Elbella; species Elbella merops. The sequence goes on from DWMG01003562.1 coordinate 2,118, forward strand.
GAAATTCTTATTTAATAGACTTAGGAAACAGTCTTACAATTATTTAGTGATTAGGCTGAAAATTGTTTCGAATAATCAAGTACGAATGAAATCTATTCTCCGTAAAAAAGGCTGCATCAAGGCCTTTCTGTCATATAGAACTTCAGAATCAAATTATAAATTTTATTCATATTCTCCATTTTTGTATTTATTCTTATCTTCAGAACTACTTTGATGAAATGAAATTCTCTTTCTTTCTTCTTTTTCTTTTCAATAAATAGTAACGTATCGTATTGTGAGTGGTGATAAGTTGGTCTCCTTTCATAAGAATCTTGTTTCTAGTGCTAACAGTCAAAATGGTGATATAAGTTTGGGTTAATTTTAAACATTTGGCAACTATATTGGTAACTCATGGCTTTCACAATGACAACTAAATTGATAATATTTACATATTTACAGAGAAAGAAACAGGTTAGGTAGAAAATATAAGTGTACTATAGTGTATAACGTATTCTGCCTAATTCTTAAAATTGAAAAGGGTGATGATATCTTTTCAACAACGCCGGAATCATTATACCAGTGTAGTCCTTGATAAAGCATGTTAATGAAATAATGTACTCGCTTTACTCGCTTTATGTGTTTTACTGGTAGCTTGTCTAGCTTGAAATCTATGTAATATCATTCTTCAAGAGCTCTCGCTGATCGCTACATGGCTGCAGCAAAGGCTGTACTTTAAAATATGACTTTGGTTAAGTAGAGATTTGTACTGGTGGCATACAAATATGAATTCTGTTTTCTTTTAGTTTGTGCTTCTGAATGCTATATATAACTTTGAGTTCTTTGACTCTAGCGTTTAAGAGTCTAGAGAGTCTAGAAGAGAGAGCTAACGTAATGACAGTTCTTCTGATGTTGCCAATACTTTAGATCGGACAGTGACCGATCACCATCAAGTATACCATTTACCCGTTTTTCAATCATTTTAGTGAAGAAACGACAATATATATTGATTGCGAAGTAACAATGTTTTTCTACATAGAGTGTAATTATGCCTACGAAAATTAATATTTTTCTTAAAAGCTAAAGATCAAGCTCAGTGGCGTACGTTTGGCAAGGTCTATCTCCAGCAGTGGACAGATGTAGGTTGATGATGATGACACCCACAAAACAGCCTTACGTATATAAAGGGATAAATACAGAAGAAGTATGTTATATTTGTAGCGACAGATATATTTTTTTCACTCCGTTTTCTCTGCCACCCAAACGTGACATTGTGATAAATAACAGATATCATTTTATATGAATACAAAATATCGTTTGTTCACCCAAAACTTCCTATGGGAGTGATCCATCTATAGGAGCCATCTATCTCCATCCTGTGGGAGTGATCCATTTATAAACAACTGTGTTTCTCGTTGGCAACTACGTGCATCCCATTAGGGATTCCAACAGATCTGACTTCTGTATTACGGTCATTCATTGACAATTACAACGCTAAGTCTGTGGCTGACGCACCTTTATCTTTTTAATTGTTTAGAGATACTTCGATGTTAACATACACAATAGGAACAAATCACAAATCTCGTTAATATATTATACGTAGTTGAGACGAAGTAAAATGATAAAGTTATATGACCTTAAAAAAGTAAATGGTATGGGCAGAATGAAGTCAACAGAGGTCCCACTGTCGTGGTATTCCTTGGGAGCAGTGTATATACAGCAATTATAATTAAAACAGAACATTTGAAATCAATACTCCCATCATAAGGAGAAACTCCTATCCTAAGGAGGTTGATGATGGTGATGATATTAGAGATGACCATATTAATGATTATGATGAAGACGAATCCTAATTGTATCCATAAGGGGACGTGTAACGTAACTACTGAAATATGGGAGTAAGTGTACTTCACTTCTCTGCCTACCTTTTCAAGGAGATGCAGGCGTGATGTGTAGACTTAGTGTAGACTTAGTGTAGACTTGGAAACTGCTATTCTCGATTTGTGTCGCTTCAAATTTCGTACCGGCAGCCATTATCCAGCTCCTTTTGCTACATTTTGTCCACTCTATACAGTAACAAAGTGGATTATTTTGTCCTTAACTGGCGATCCTTTATTGCAAATGCATTTACTCTCCGACTATAAAGCTTTAGTGCTTTCCACTTTAAAGTTAATTTCGCCATTTTTCCCTTTGTTAAGTTTGGTTCTTTTCCTATAGAATTGTCATCTGTTCTTAGCTTTAGTAATGTACAGCGATCGAGGTAAGCGACTTTTAATAGCTCATTTGGATTGGAGAGTAATGTGGAGCTAGTTAAAACTCTTTTTTTACAACCCTTTTATCAGCTCTTCTTTTAAAAAATAAGGTTGAGGTCGTAGTCTGCCCCACTAGCCAACTGTGGGTAAGGGGAGTTAACACGTCTTAAATATCTTTTTTAATAACAGCTATTTAGTCGATCTTACGATACTGAGCACACATACTTATATGGTCAACATTAAAACATAAATAACGATGGACAAAATTATTCATTCTATCTAAATATACATAAAGCGACATCGAGTAAACGGACCCTAAATAATAAACGACGTGTCTGCATCCAGCTTTACATTTAAGTCGCTTATTTAACACAATTTGTTACACAAATCTTGATGTATTGTACGGAATTTCAACAAAATTAATATAGACTGACGCATTAACAACCGCTAATAATAAACTACCCCCACATATAAAAAATGTAAACTGGTTTAAGGTATTTGAGAAGGAATTTTCTCGGTACAATTTCAATAACCAGCGATTAAAAAGGAAACGATACGTTAAACGGCTCTACATTTGTGATGACTCAAAAATGGCGTATTTAATAACGAATTAATTGTTTTTTATTGGTGCGACGTTTGACAATAAAGTGACAATGTTGTCCTTTCAAAAATATATTTTTTAATCCTAAACTTGATGGAAATACGAGATATGAATAATATCACATTCTTATGACGTTACTTATTATTATTACTGATATAACATTATAACGCCAGGTCCCTTAGAAGAAAGTAAAAAGCATCGACGCGTGGCTTGGTGAAGAATGAAAAGAGTGATCAATATACCAGACGTACCTAAAGTTTGTAAAATCAGATATTCTTTGCACTTATACCTTGCCAATTTTTTCTGTTTTACATATATACCTAAAGCCACAGAAACATATCTATGCTGCGTTAAGACGCCTACTGACCTGAAACATTACTCGAACGTCGCTAATAATCGCAAAAACTACGTCGAAATATACAAGGATTGATAAAAACGTAATGTATATACAATGCGCCGCTCGCGTGAGAGATATCGTTTCTCGAGAACCACAGCGCACGCGTGCTAGCTTAAATCGCACGAAACTATTATCGATATACCTTATACTTTAGAAATTACCTTACTATTTTTCATTTTCTTAAAATTGGAATATGATTTATTCGTATTTACTATTTTTCCTTTTGCTTAAAATTGGAATATGATTTATTCTTATTCACTATTTTTCATATGTCTAAAATTTGTATATGTTTTATTCGTACTTAGGTAATTTAATTTATCAAAGCAAAACAAGTATTTTAAATTGAACGATGTGAAATTTACCAGTATATAACTACGTTTTGTCGTGAGTGTTATGACATTAGAGATGTCACGATTGATTTCTATATTTTTAATATGATATTAATCTGGTATTTACAGTAACATACCGGTATTAACAGTAGATAATATACCCTGCTCTTTTATTTAAGGAAGATATTTACGTACTTACTGGTATTAGAAATCAACAATCTTTCAATGCGGTCATGTTCCTCATAGTTCTGAAGTCTTTGACCACTTATTGGGCAGATATTTAGATTAATAACAGTACTGAATATTAGTTTTATCGTTTCCATACTTTGTTTTGAACGTTGAATTTTGTTGAAGTCATATTAAAAACTCCTGCTATGTCGTTAAGCTGCCGACCCCTACCTGTTATCCTTTCATGGTAATATATGCATTAAGTCTCGTAGAAATAGAGTCCAGTTTAGCACGTATACGGAAATGGGTTGTACCTATGGGGTGAGTATAAGTTTCGCGCTGACGTATTTGTAGTTATACTAATGTCAGCAGGACAGAAAAACGACGATTTCTCAGGTGAGGAAATGTGTCATATACATATTATCATCAGCGTACGGACCCGGACACATATGCATACAAGTATTATATCTCATAATTGACATTTGTAATTACAAACGGTGTCATACTAAATTGTTATTCTATATTGAGAACGCGCAACAATGAAATCTTAAGAAGTATAAGCTTATAACTAGATAAAACTCTCCAAAACAATTTTAAACAGGGATCACATTTGATTTAACAAACAAAAAACAGCAGTATAGAAATTGAAGGTAAAAAAAAATTCCAAATTTAAAATATTATAAATTCTAAATTCTGAAACCGTTTCAAGCAGGAGTGAATCTAGGTTAGTTAGATGCGTTTAGCCTAACGCGCGCGCTGTTTGACTAATAAATAAACATGTGGCTAATGGACAGCAACAATCAAGCGGCGCATTAACTGCGGTGGAACGCGCGACCCAATTACCGCGCGTTACGTGTACGTGGCGTTACGTGGGAACACGTAACGCGCGCGATCGGTGTGAAGGCTGGTTTTTATTGTAATCGAATATCTACTGCCTCGCTGGTCGAGCGGTCGCAAAGCGATCTCTCAAAGCGATCCTGCGTTCGAATCCTGGGCTGGATTTTCTAATTTAGATTTTCTAACTTAGACTTTCTAACTTAGATTTTCTAACTTAGATTTTCTAACTTTGATTTTCCAACTTACATTTTCTAACTTAGATTTTCTAACTTAGATTTTGAAACTTGGATTTTCTACTGGAAGTCCTCTAGTAGTGGCTCGGAGTTTGAATTTGTGCCTAGTGTATAGCGATAGACTCACCACTTATTCCATGGGACGTAAAAACGCATATTTTCTACATTGAAGCTATATTGAACATGTTCAAAATGACGTTTACAATCGTGATGATTAATATGATGATAATGTTTGTGTTGAGGTCGTAGATAAACATTTAAAAACACCTGCAACACGACTTGGGCTACGTGAAATGGGTTTTAAGTTTCACTAACGTGCTTGGAAAGGCTCACCTAATAAGCCATTGACCCATTTAGTTTTAATCACATCGTAAATCCTTGTAAAGCTTTCCAAAGTGGTCTAAAAACTTCCGGTCTGCAATTTGGCGTTCGTAAGGTTTTTTTCATTTATCGATGTTTGAAAATCGAATCCGAAAATGTATAATTCGGTGATGTTTTATATATTATGATTACCTTTCATAGCGGGTTTCTTACGGGGTTAACAGGCAGCACAGAAAACCAAATATGCTACAGACGCGCTTCTTCTATATACGAGTATGTATGTATGTACGTACATCCGAGTGTGTGGTTCTCTCTTCATCACGCACGTCGGTTTGGAGACGTTTGACTTTACAACCGGAGTGAAATGGAAGAATAACAAATTACAATTATGTAAAATGTGAATGATTATAAATGTACCGGCTTAACTCACGTACGTTTTTCAGCCGGTTAAGCCGGTACATTTATAATCATGTGTATAAACACTCACGAAACATTTAATAGTAAAATAAAATGTGAATGTTGATAAATGCAGATCCGGGAACAGTTAGATCTACATATGCATATTTTGACCAATTAGTCAATTAGTAATACGTTAGATATTTTTATATAAAGCATTAATATTGAAAACCAAGCTGTATTTGTAGTTATTAATCGCATTTTATATGATATTATTACGTGTGTACTACTCGAATTTCAATATTATTATTTATTAACGCAACGTCACTCCTGTAATCGCCGAATGGGTAGACAGAGGAGAACCCAGGACTTTTCATTAAGCTGTCGCGCTTATGACCACTTGACCAACGTAATATTTTTATCATTCGCTATTTTATACATATGTTAGTTTTTATTTTGTTTTCTTATAATATATGAATCAGCATTTCTTTTGTCAGTTTTTTAGATCCATCTTCTAAATAAATGTAATATTTTCTCGTACTTTGAAGCCTTCTGTGCCTGTGTTCCTTTAATATTTCCCCAGTGAACTACACCGGCGAAGAAACTGTTCGTACGTATATGTATTTCAACTGAAGAGACCTTTTCGACTGAAACCGAACGAAAGTTGCGCTAAAATGTTTATTTAATTTACAATGACAATAAATAATATTAATTATTTTAATTAAATAATATTAATTATTTTAATTAAATAATATTAATTATTTTAATTAAATAATATTAAATATTTTAATTAACTAATATTAATTATTTTAATTAAATAATATTAAATATTTTAATTAAATATTATTATTTATTGTAATTAAATAATATTAATTATTTTAATTAAATAATATTAATTATTTTAATTCATATTATTTTCAATATGATTTACATGCATCATTGGATATCGGTAAAAGTCATTATCGATTTAACTATTAAATTATTAGTCTTTATCGACGATTAAAAGTCTTATCGACGGTATAAAAGTACAGTCAATTTTTTTTCTGCTTACACATTATCATATTATTTTGTGAAAAAAAAAAACTTTCATATTGTTTTTGAAAAAATAACATTCATATTATTTTAAGGAAAAATATCACGATTGAGGCGTGATTCAAACGCTAACTTAAGTGATTCGCTGAGCACGAGGAAAACCGTGTGCTTGTTACTAGTACGCGGTAATGACTCTTGTCGTCAGTCATCATTTCTACTGAAAGGGGAATCATAAATTATCTCTAAAATATATAATATTTTCCTTTTTGGGAAGGATACTTATGTAGTAACGGGTTTGTAGTGATATTGAAGGATATTTAACAGAGATATTATCGGCAAAAATATTTTTATTTTTATTTTTATATACTGTCAGTGTAATCTACCATTATTTCAGTACACTTTTGACATCTCTTAATTTTAAAATACGACGTAAGAACAAACGTTGGTCGTATTGAAATAATGCGAATTTATCGCCTCGTTCAACCCTTCGTTTTTTAAAAAACGCTTGCCAGGAAGGTCCTTATTTAAATAGGGGAAGAAATATCGTTGCTGGGGTTGAATCTGCGTTGTAGGTAGGGTGGCTTTATTCCTTCAAACCCCACGCACCGTAACCTTGGAGACACGCGCTGTATGATGCATTATTCTGAAGAACCAACACCCTTGCAATCAGGCTTCCCCCCCTTTTTTCTTTAGAGCCAGCTCAAATCACTCTTAGTAATTGTGTAGTATATACTGTTTATATTGTTATCTATTTCATGAACACAATGTATATATAGTTCCGAAGAGTAGTCATCTTTATTGTTTTAGTCCTCACTCAGACATCGTCCATTACAGAATGTTTTACAGTTTATTTACATTTTCTTCTGTAGACCTAGTAATCGGCTCAAGCGCGAATCATCTCTAATTCTCTTAGAGTTTTTTAAAATTCAATTGATTACTTGTAAAATGCAGATATTGAACGTGCAATGTAGATAAACAATTAAAATATCTCTGTGCACCTTAGCATTTATAAAAGAAAAATATTTTCTAAGGTGTGTGAACTCTGCTAACCCGCACTTGGCCAGCGTGGCAGACTTTGGCCTTAACCCTCTCAATATGAGAGGAGATCGGTATTCCAACAGTGGAATTGTAATGGGTTGCAAAAAAATCTCTGTGAATTATTTTAAAGTTTCCCTCGTTTTGTAATGATTTCTCTAACCTGGACGGTTAGATTAGACCTAGACGGTGTTAGATTTTTCTTGTCATTGGCATGTCATTCTTTTTATCATGATTTACTTAGATTTACTACAGACTGAGTGGGTTGCCCAAATACTTCAAATTTTCTTCGTATACCACTTCATCTATTACATACTCTATTGGTAATATATTGAACACGGTCCACATTTTGTAAATGTTAAACGAACCAATTTAATTTTTTTTATATAAACGAGCTACAACAAAATAGGAAATTATACCAGGTGGTAACAAAACTTTAAAAATTTGTGTTATCTGATGTATATTTGATTATACATTGGTTATTAAACTTAATTAGAAATTTATACGTCTCTTAGAGATACGAACTATATTCAAAATTTTATTAATTCTTACACTGTTTAAATCTCATTTAAAATGTAGTGGAACTTATCTATTACTTAATAGTTAGTCAGACAAGCAACCAAAATAGTCATCATGAACCTATGAAGGTGTCTAGCACATTAGATGAATCATTGAGAATACTAAGTCTTTTGTTAGGATGAAGTCTATGTTAAATATCACCATACTAGGTCTATTATAACATGAAAATCTTGCGGATACCAGGCGGGTTGGGTTTATATTTGTTCATAAATAATTTGTATGGATATGAGTTTCCTTTACAACCATATCATATAACTATTCTGCCACAACATAACTTTAATAGGTCGTGAATACACAAACTATGTTGAACAAAGCGTCTCAAATAGCCAACTTAGAACACCGAAACGAGAACAGTCTCGTATGGTCAATGACGAAGTATCAACAACAGATGGGATCTCGTGTTCACAACACAAACATGAGACTGACAGCGAGGAAACTTACCTTACACTTAGTGAGTGATATTTTAAGGTGGTACAATTCAAAAACGCCTGTCTGATTACAATCTAGTTAAACGCGGATAAACGCTAGTCTATGAAAATAAAAGCTAGGTAGAGTCATGTTTATTATGTAGAGCCTTTGCTTGTGTGACGCGTTATATTAGGGTTACATTATCGTATTTAAGTCTTAATGGCATGTTCTCCTAGTCTGTCCTGACTGATCGTGTGAATGTGTGGTAGGCGTATTCTTTTCGGTAATAATTAAATACTTAACATCAACATACAAACAAATTACAGGCGACAGTGACCACTTACCATCACGCCTTCTGCCTGTTTGCTTTGCCTTATAATATATAAAAAAACTACATAACAACACGATGCCTATTATTTTTGGCTTTTGAATTCACAGTACGAATGAAAAGTGTTAAGAAAGTCATTTCCATGTTTTCGATAGAATCCATTACGAATTCGAACGAGCAACATTTAAGATCAAGTAAGTCCGACGGTAAGTCAGACTGACGACATTGAATTGTAATTTTTCTCTAGATATAAATTAAATAATCATATTATTACTAAGTTTATTAGCTCATCCGATTCAACCTGATTTCTAACGCAATTTACATGATTTAATTACTCATTTTTTAAATATCTAAACAATGGTCGTAACGCTATATTTCATTGAACTATTGTTAACTATTGTGACTATCATTAAAAGTGATTCATTAGTCGATTAAAATACATAGCTATAATAGCCCGATACGACGTGTGATATGTTTGACTGTTGATGTGACTAATGGAAATCGACCGCAATCAGTCAGCTCTGTTTTAAATGAGGTTTACTGGTAGATAGAATTTTATAGAATTTGATAGATATGAATAGTGTGTGCTTTGAATTTCTCTGAACAATGACTTTCAGTAATAATCAAGTTCATTACATTTGTAATGCACCTTTTTTGCAGTAATTAATATAATTGATTATTAATTTATAAATTGTTTTCATAAAAGTTGTATATGAGCACTAAGTAAAAATTTTTGGAAATTCATTAT
>DWMG01003563.1:0-11756 GCA_018244855.1 Elbella merops
TCTTAGTCCACTGCTGGACATAGGCCTCCCCAAAAGGGGGTTTATGCCTGTAATCTCCACGCTGGGCATGCGGGTTGAAGATCGCTGGGTACAGCTTTTCGCACCGCCGACGCTACTGCCCGTCGGCGGCCAGGGCATTTAGCCGTGTCTATTTAGACTGCGCTATATCGCAATCAGCCGGTCGCCAGAGCCTCTTGTGTTAGAGCAGAGTGCACCGCGTGCAGGTGAGGTTGGCTTGGACTCCTGAGATGGTGGTTGGAACCCCTTACACCCAAAGTATAAGAGCCTAAATAATTAACCAGCAGTATGTTGATAGAGCAAAGTAAATATAATTATATGTCACGTAGTAAGAAGATTACGAATAAATATAAATCATTGTGATACACCATACGAAAGCAAATAAAAACAAGTAAGTAAAGTAGGTACTCTAGATTTAATTTGGAGCCTTTTAGCGTTAGCGCTGACATTAGTTAGCTGGCTAAGGTAAAATAAAGGGTATCAGACGCTCGGTTTCATTACCTCGCTTTTATCTCCTTGCCAAAACTACTTAAGAGATGAAATAATTTAATTCGTACATTTACTGGAAAAAAATTGTTTTTGCATTTCATTTCTGACTTCATTTCTGACTCCATTTTATTACAACACCGAACAAGTATGTACCACACTATTTGATTAAATTTTTTGTCGTTAACTAATTCTTAGTGTTGGTTACTACATTTATTCATTTATTTATTCTTTATTACACCAACACACGAAAAAAGGGTATAAAGGCGGCGGCAGCCTTAATAGCTTTTTCTGGTAGGCATTTGGGCTAAAGCCATATTAGAAGCAACATGAAGGAAGAAAATAGAAGAGAAAACATACTTAGATGAAATACAGAAAATAAAATTGACACGTACTGCACAAAAATGACACAATTACAGCAGTACACATTCCTATAAAGATACTTACAGACATACAGATATACGTACATATAAATATTGACAGATATATAAATATCAAACCCTCATGTTGCGTCAAGAAAATGGACCCCATTATCATGATAATATTATTATTTTATTAACGTAACGTAACGTATTATTAACCTAATTAAATAATTATTAAACAAGACATTTAAGTATATTTCAATACCTGTAAAAGCGTAACTTATTCTTATTCATTTTATTAAAACTTCAGACGGAATATTACTTAGATTAGGTTCACACATACACACATGTAAAATCTGATCTTCCCTAGGTAGATTTGTAATAAAACAATACAGCCCAAACAATAAAATATAATTAATTTTCTATTCAGGCCTGTTTAAATTAATGAGTTTACGTAATATGAGAGTATACGCAAAAATATGAGTATTGCTTTGTCCCTTTAACGTATTAGAACATTGTGACAGGAATTTAAAAAAAGAACAAACATGGCGGGATAAGTCATTATGTCAAACTGTAGGTACTAAAACTAACATTCATTAGTCGTAAATATAGTGAAAGTCAATTATGTAGGCTTTAAGTTATCGGTATTTAGATTGAACTGGTTCAATGGCGGAATATTGTATAGTGATCTTTATTTAAGCTGTCAAGTAACCATTTTAAAAGTATCATGAATAAACGGTTTTACGTAACCTCACGCCTGTACTAAGCGCCTATATCAAGGTTTAAGAAAACCCAATTACTATGGACAGTTCAGCAGTTCAGTTTATTTGTAATAACAAAGGTTTGCGATTATTATGGTGCCAGATTGTAACCAATTGTAATATTTAACATATAAACTAAATTAGCGATCTCTCACCAAAAGCTTCGAGATTAATCTTTCATCCACCCAGACGCTATTTGATCTGGATCTGCGGTAGTATTTACCTACGTCTCTCGTGGAGAATCCTCTTCATACGGCAGCCAACAATTCTACTCGAAATACGCTAGTCTCTGTGTTATTTCGACAATGTGTTCCAAGCTTGCAACGGAACCTCAGGCTGAGAGTCATTCAGCTCAGGTTTCCCAATTGCCACAAACGATCCCATAGGTATTGTATCGACAACGACGTCAAATTCCAATACTAAAATAATACTTCCTGTAATATACGCCCCGTAAGTTTTTTATTAAACTCTTTCAACAACCAAAGTTCTTTTTTTAAATATTGCATAGATTTGTTCACGCACTATGTCGCTCATTTGCGACTAGAGTGTAATATTTCAAAAACACTGTAATTCAGAAAACAGTTTAGAAAGTTTGATATCCTAATTATTCTAGGACCATTATATATTATATTACTTAGGTATATACTATTCTATGATATACGACTATAACTATTATAATAGTCATAGAATAATTATGACTACAAAGTTTCTAAATTGTTTTCTAAAAGACAGTAAACGTAACTTCACGCCTGTAATCCCCGAAGAGGTAGGCAGAAGAATGCAGGACACTCCCACGATGATGATGATGGAATAGGTGGTGAGCCTATTGCCATGCATCGGGCATTTCCAGACTCCGAACCACTACTGGAAAATCTAAATCGTAAAAAAAATAGTGTTTTTGAGATATTACACCCTAGTCGCAAATGAGCGAATTGTAAATATTTACATATGTATGTACACTATGAAATGTCTCAAATAACAAATATATTTACGCATTAGAAGTTTAAAACGACATAGTTTAACTACAAATATAACATGTAGACGCGCACCTGTTGAGCCTAGACAAGCGGCGAACTTGTTTAGCTGTCGGTTAAGCTTAGAACAAGTGACGTCATAAGTTTGTTACATGATAAGCTTGCGATAAGTCGTATATTACAATTTAATAATAAATGTACGCCATATTGAATTGACGTGCGATTAGCGATGAGGTACATGTACTTAATGGAATGTAGTTTGAATAACCAGTGATGTCATTATGCAAAGCTAAGCTCGGATTTATCAGTTACGCAATCTCTACTCAGGGATGAACAGAATGTACCTATTGTACATAACACCAATGATAAAGACGATATTAAAAATATTATCAACAAACAAACATTTAGTACATGTTTATATACATATAAGTATGTGAGCTCTATAGAGCTCAATTAGATAGAGCTATTTTATAAAATAATATGTACATACATATTTAAGTTAAAGTCGTTTTATGTTATTGTTTAAATTATGATGTTCTGAACTTCGCTTTGGTGTTGAAGTTAATACTTAAGCCTAAAAACAATTTGTCATTAATTTCTACATAGGTGGATAATTTCCAAGGAAGCGCTTGTAATTTTAATCCTTATTTTAATTCACCATTTATTATAAACTGATAGGTCGGAATACATTAACATATATTACAAACACTCCAAATATAGTTCACTTAAAAATATATTCTTTCCAGTGTGTAAATGAAATTTCTGTATGAAATAAGTACCATAGTATAGTTGGAAAGCTGTAACAATGTGATTATAATGAGACGATTATTATACCAATCTGAACCAGCAAAAGAGAAGGAAAGAACGAGAACTGGAAATAAGTATATATGTATTATTAATAGTACCAACCGCTACAGCTACAAAGCATTACATTATTTGAATAAGATCAAAGGCTTCCAAGAACCTTGCGTATGTTACATCACAACCCCAATTCTCGGATACTGCGGGAATCTCCATATCAGTCGGTCGTAATTACATAATAGTTATATTCAGTATGTTGTAAAAATTTTGTCTGTTTTAAGAAGAGAGCTATTTTGAGAACTAGAAGGTCTGATACCGGAGAATCTCATTATAATGTAATTATTTTTGCTACTGTATTCGCCTAATCGGTTTATTGATTTAGTTAGATTGCAACACAGAATACGAAGTTAATTTGTAACTGTCTTAAAACTGTGATTCGATCGATTTGCTATATAATTACATATTAGTATAAGACATTACTATGATAGTCTTGATTATACATAGTAAATGCATTATTTGCTCGATGGATCTGTTCGGCAATACTGCACTAGATGAATTTTATTGTATAAGTATCTGATTCACATATCACATCACATATCAAAATAAGCAGGGCTTAAAAATATTTTTCACTTCCATTTCATTTCGCTGACACAGGGGATTTAATTCTTAATCCGAACTAGTATAATAAAACCGGTTTACAATATTACAAATTGTGTTACCAGGAATTGTATTTTCGGAGTCAGAGTGTCAGCGTGCGTAAATGAAGAAAATATTGAAAATAGAAGAAGGACGTCAGGCGTGCAACGAACCTGACGTAAGGATGTAATAATGATTGAATAATGATGACGTAATGATGGAATAATGATTATTAGGATCATTAAAGTTCTATAATGACGTAAGTTCACATATCTGCAGTGGCCGCACTTCTATTCGTAGATAGAACGTATTTGAGGAGGGTCACCGTTAAACACCCAGCTGTACAGAACCGAGTTTATTTAGGCTATTTGTTCCATTGGCGGCGTCCTCGTTGTCAACTCGGGGGAAATTGAATCGCTACCCGAGTTTGTCTTGTTAATCATGCTATATAACGACTCAGGCACGATAAAATCTGCAGCAAAAGCAAATTAATAAAACATAAAAGCATTAAAACATGCTTTAATAATAAACACAACAAAAAACAACATATATAACAAAGATATAGATAACAATATATAAAAATATATACAAATATAGATAATAAGATACTAGTCTAACTACTACGACTACTACTACTAAACTAAGATACTACTACTAGATAATAACAATATATACAAATATAGATATAGATAACAAAACACATTCGTGGTATATATTTTACGGACTGCATGCAACAGTAAGTAATAAAGGGAAATGATGGAAGCAAAAAATTCAAAAAACGTAAGCGTATACGTTTGTTACGCAGTCCGTCTCGAATTTTCTCATTGAACAACAGTTATTTGGCTCTTTACTATGAGAAATTCTAAAGAACAAAAGCATGTAAATCCCTTTTAACACCACCAACCGAACATGAGCAACGTAGTATATAATTTTTAGGTCTTCCATAGTTCCTGAATGAAAATACTTTCGTAACAGAGAAAAATCAACAGATACGTTGTGGAGGCATTATGAGGTACAAATCACAAAGATTAAAAATAGAAGAACAATTATAAAAATTATTAGTCCTTTTTCATCTCCATCATCAGCAAGCATGCGTCATCGTAAGCCACGAATGTGATCACCTTCCACGATCAGACCAGAGACGACCAATTTCTTGCCTATTAGTGGATAACAAATTAGACACAGTGGAAAATTAAATGAAATATTAACCACATATTTAACGACGAGATTAAACGAGCAAAGAAAGGTCTTTGTTGAACAGGCGGTCGGACAAAACCGAGTTTATTTAGGCTATTTGTGCTCGTTGACTGCGCTCTCGTTGTCAACTCGAGGAAATTGAATCGCGAGCTCGTTCACTCTTGATAATTGTATATTATAGCATACTAAAAGCATACGCACGCAATGGAAAAGGCCCATACTTTAGCCATAACCACAATTACGTAAAAGTAAACAGCCGGATGTTTGTATGTCTATTGTTTGTTAACGAGCTTGGTCGTTCTTGATAATTGTGTATCAAAATGAAAAAAGATTGTTAGAGCAATAGAGTTAAGCAACCACAAGCGCATTTTTATGCCAAAAGAAAAAATATACGTATAAAAAAAAATACTAGAAACTTTGTTAATTGTTGCTCTCGATAAATATCATTAGTGGTAATTAAAAACAACACGTGCAAGTATATGATAAAAATATTCTACCTCAAGATTTCTTATATCCTATATTGTACGTTATGTTTATGTATATCACATCGTAATCACATTTAAAAATTATTTTGAATTATACAAAGATTCAAACACATACAAAAAGTAGGCGAATCTTATCCTCATCATCATCATTAGCCTATCTCAGTCTACTGCTGGACATAGGCCTCCCCTAAAGAGCGCCATCGCGCCCTGTCCTCGGCTTGTTGCATCCAGCATCTGCCTGCAGCCTTTCACAGATCCTAATCCTACCGGGCTGGAGGGCGTCCTACGCAACATTAATGTTAATCATATGTCCGTTATTACAAAATTAAACTCTTTCATAACATCTCCTGGAACTATATGATGTACTTATTAAGGTTAAGATTGAAACTAATACGGACCAATGAACACGATAAAGGACATCCAATTGGCTAATAGTCAATTACAGTAAAGCCCTGCCTAATGATCATGATATTAAGTCAGCTATGTACGTTGTTAGGTAGCATTGCCAGAATCATTGATCTGAACATATGGAACTAATGAACCGTAGGACAACAGCAACGCAAGTATCAAGATACACAACATGTTGGTAACTCTACTGAAGTTGCAAATAGCGACGCTATCAACTTACCAACAGGTGAAACGTCTGCGGCCTTACCTTTTAATATAAAATGAGCTGAAAGATTCCGTCAGATACATACATACATATATCATCATCATCATCATCAGCCTATCTCAGTCCACTGCTGGACATAGGGCCCCCCCAAAAGGGGGTTTATGCCCGTAATCTCCACGCTGGGCATGTGGGTTGGAGATCGCAGGGCACGGCTTTTCAACCCAAGCTAATATAAGCGTGTTAAAAAACCCTCAATACGGTTGCAGATAGCATACATTACGTACCTAGAATTAATAAAAACGTATTAATAATACGGGCGCAATATTGGGAGAATGTATGGCACATTTGCATTTATTATTGTCTTGTATATCTGGTAACGTTTACATATTTATAGCACAAACGAGTATTTTGTTTATTTATGTACAGTTTGCAGAAACAGATTATTTCAATAAGAAATTTATTTAGGCGGATCTTAACTGGAAATGGGTAAAAAATTGTATAAAGGAATTCCAAAAAATTCTTATAAATATACCTAAATAAAAATGTGAAACAAATATAATGCATACCTACATTTGAATATAATAGAATGATATATTATCTACATATTAATAAACATCATAAATTTTCGTAATTAAATACATGTCCGCTATTAGAATAGTGTTATATAAATTTCGAAATACAATTTTATTGGACACTAAGTTCATGCTAAGGTCAGGTAAGGTGTTACTCATAATGTTCTCTTAAGTATTTGAAGTCTATCTACCTACACTTTGGCCAGGTCACACTGACTTAAATCTTTTGCATTTTTAAAGCAGAACCACGTTCCGAAGTGGGTCGATAAATGGATTGACGAAATTTTATTATTCGAATTAAGGAAATCATTAACTTTACGAGTATATATCAAATTAATTTGCTGATACACCATTTAATGAATACCGTTCCACTGTAACAGGTAATGTACGGCATAAACGAAACACCTATAATTAGTTAGCAGTTAGGTACGTGGCTATCAATCTACGATCGCTAGTTAGGAGTCAAATCGGTCATGCAATTCACGAAGTATAATTATTATTAGCTACATTTAGTGACCACGTAATTGTTGCGTAGACTAATAATTTTGTAACGGGCAATTCAAAGTCAGGCTATATATAGACAAATGTAGTTAATATCATACACGAAATGTCATCGAAATATTAGCCACATGTGGACACTCATTCATAGCTCGAAAGCATTCGAAAACAGGACAGGCCGGTAACCAATATTTCTCTCAATAGTTACTAGAACATGGTGGATGCTCCATGTCGCTTCTATGGTTATCAGCCAATCCCATATCAGTGACCTTCTCATCATCATAAGCCTACCTAACGTACGTACGTAATGACATTCTACCTGAGATTAAATGACCTAATTTCAGTAAATACCTAATTGACACATGGGACGCTTCATGTTTGCTCATAGTCTTTAAAATTGTAATAAAACACAAATGCTCTTGTTAAACGGGGGAGGGGGTATAACAGGTTTGGAGAAATACAAGTTAACCATACCTGCCCCTGAAGCTCCCTAGTATGCAATAAACGAGGCTCTGGTAATGAACCAATCGTGGGACAGTGAAGACTACTCAGACACGGTTACATGTCCCGGCCGCCGATGGGCAGCAGCGTAGGCGATGCTATAAGGTATGCGGTATAAGGACTGGGGAGCAGTCCGTGTGCTCGGGTTGGAGATTGGAGATCTCAGAAGCCTATTTCCGCAGTGGTTGAAACAGGTTGAAAATTGTAAAAATAAATAACGATTATTATGTTAGCAATAACCAAATAAACGAGGAAGAAAACGTTTATGAAAATTTTAAACCGACCACGGAAAAATCAAGCGATTTTTCAAATTAATCGTTATTTACTGAAACGTATTATTTGGTACAAAAGCCTACTAATGATTGAAATAAACAATGGGCACTCGAAATCAAACCTCTCATCCATATGCATCCAACAGATCGCAATATTCAATATCGGCCATGTGAATTTCAATGAAGTACCTAACTTTCAAGAGAAAATTGGAGAGATATCTGAATATTCTTCGGCAATTTCGAAAAAAATATGTTAATCTATTCGAGGTACGGGGGCGACCATTTTCATAAATTGATTGCTTCGGGCCAATATTAAAAGAATTGTTTTATTGAATTATAGATTTAAGAGACTCGGTGATAATTCAGTTTTTATTGAACTTTTATATTTTATATTTTTACTGGAATACGGTCGATTTGTTAACAGTAATACATTAATTTGTCTAAGCGAATAACAAAGCAAATATTTATTTTTCTAAGAATAATATAACTCCTTACCAGACATTTCCCATATTAGTCATCAATTGCCAAGTCATCAATGCCAAAGGGAAAATTAGTTTATTTTTATCGACTTATTTGAATGCATGTTATACAAACGTACATTTTTGTAGGAAGTAACATACATCTGAATATTAATAAATAAAAATGATGATGTGCGTAATGCCTCTGTCTTGTAATTGAAGGGTAATTCTAAAGATTAGATTTTTAGATAGCCTAAATGATTAGAACTATAGATAATATTATTAGATGTTTAGATTAGATTATTAGATTTTTAGATTACATTATTAGATAGCCTCGATTTTTGTGCCGCGAAGAATAAAAGACTATGGAAGTCATTTGTTACCGTTGGTTAATCATCTTTAACGCTAGCTTACTGATTTAGGTTTTAGAATTCCACTCGGTATCTCTGGGGATCGAATCTTCGCACGCTCAGTTAACTTTAAGCAGAAGAGACGGTACGTTTTTGAAATTAAATATCACTCACTATTACGGTGAAAGAAAATATCACGAAAAACTTGCACTCTTTAAAATTCTCAATTAGATTATTTAAGCTGTCTGTCAACCCGCAATTAGTCAGCATGGTGGATTATAGCTGTAAGATTTCTTATTTTGAAAAGAGATTCATGACCAACAAGCATACGATACTATTCTTGTATTGGTGATGGTGATGGTGATGAATCGTCATTTGAACTTGTGGAAAGATCGGAGTCGTGATCAAACGTAGAATAATTTAGATCCAGCAATTTAGCAACAATATAAATCACAGCTAAATTAATCAATTAATAGGAAGCCCATCAAGTTATCTGAACGAGAAAGCTTTGTTTCTAATTGGTTCTGGAAATAAATACGAGCCTACTGAGAATACAAAAAGCTGGTATTGTCTTGAACGTAAATGAATTAGGGGATTCTGCTTAATAATGACACCGGTAAGTAGAAACGAACTGTGTCACTATTCGAGAGATTTACGACGCTGTATACGCAAAGATATAATTAGCATTTCGAATTTACATTTAAATTTTTTCGTTTATTTTATATAAAATAAAAATTTGGGTATGTACAATTTCAGGATTTCCATGAACTCAGCTAGGACGCGTAAAACTTTGTGCCTGACTATGGGATATTAATTTGATCTTAATAGCTTTTGATCAGTATAAGAATTGGACGCAACCCAATAAAATTAACAAAGTAAAGATTTAAAAATTTGCACTAACACACCTAAATATACAAACTATGTAACAAACACTATATAGAGGACTGCATATAATATTTGATAGTCATAAAAGTCTATATAACGTATGTACGTCGTATCATGTGCCATGTGGCATATGATTCGAAATTTCATTATTCAAAGTAGGCACAATAACTTTTGTTGTATACTAGGAAGTGTAATAAAAAGGGATAAACAAAACAAGCAATATTTCGGAAACGTGGCAGCTCGCGTGTTACACCCTTTAATAAAACAAAAGATGGTGACAAAACAATAACAAAACTTGTTCCAGTTCAAGCAACAGTGGAACCGAAGATTGTGGTGCTGTAACAATCATGGATGTTTTATATATTTCTCTATTTTACTTAAACACATGTAATTAATAAAGTACACTCACGTGCGTTTATAAAGGAGTGAGGAATGTAGAAGAAACAGGTCATGTCTGCAAGCGTAGAGTTATTAAGTTAATGTTGTAGTTCACCAATTCTCACAATCCTGTAACATTTCTCCAGAAACATGAAATAGAAGTGACCTGTTTAATCATACTTTGTATTTCAGAGAACTTTGGGTCCTACAATTCTATTGTTGGTATTTCAGATAAAATTCAGGTTACATAATGAATATATTTTATCGTAATAATATATTTTACTAAACCTTTCTGGGCTGAATAAGTTCGTAAATTACTGTTCTAACAATAAACGGCATTCTAAATTTGAATCAGAATTCTGATCATGAATTAGGATAAGCCGTAACGAAAAGTCACAGTATTGAGCCGCGGCAATAAACAATGGCTGCCTTTACGATATAACCCTGACGCGGCCGTTTCATACTATTTTTATGAATTTGCCCAAAGAGATATTTCGATACGCATGGTTAAATGATTTACCGGCCTAACACAAGTAGGTATGTTTTTCGAAATAACCCGACTAGTTACAACTTATCCCAAGTCCTTCCTCATTAGCATCCGCTGACCGTTGCGAAGTTAAGGCGGACGCGTTACATAATTTAATGAATACTAACCTATAGTAAAATAGATTATTGTAATTGGACTAGTCAAATCAAATTACCACGAGGAAGAATGATAATAGGTATACGTCATATTTCTTTAAAAACTAAACACTTATGTTTCCTTTGGTGTTGTAGCAGTGTTCATGCTGCAATTTTTTCACAGAAACTTTACATCGTCCTTTCTACTCTCGAACTTCAGAACTCTTCTAGCTTGTCACCTTTATTTCCTGATTATATAAAAGCTAGCAGAGCATGCGACAAAAAAAAATTGTAGCATTAGAAGGCGAAATTTTCAAAAACGTCATTATTGTAATTATTATATCTTGAAGTTTGGCTCAGTATGAGGTAGGCAGAGAACTTTAACTTGTTTAATGACGAGGAATGTAGATTCCATATTGCTTACAGGGGACTCTTTATGCTCCTATCAGCCAGTATCTGGCCTATCTGAACAAGATATAACATTATTTGTCTCATTTTGCACCCCTTTAGTCTACACAGTATTTAAGTTACAATGAAGTAGAATATTTGTATAATTGTACTGTTCGCGTGCTGTCTCAATCTAACTTCGTGTTCGTAAGGACCTTTATAAAGCCGAGAAACACAAACTTCAAGAGAAATAAACTGCATCAGGTTAAAACAAGTTTCTATTCTCTACACAGATCTGGAGCTCTGTACGCTATGGTACCTTATTTGTGAAAAGAAAAATTTAACTGGCTCTGTGTTTCTATTATAAAAGTTGATGGTATACAATCGCAGGTTTTTATGTTACAGGTGTATTTTGTAATTTTGCATATAACAAACCAAATTAAACGTCTATTCACTACTGAGATCACTACTGAAAAATATTTTTTTATTAGGTACGAGTAT
>DWMG01003564.1:0-11755 GCA_018244855.1 Elbella merops
GTTAAGGCCATAGTCTGCCACGCTGGCCAAGTGCGGGTTGGCAGACTTCACACACCTTAGAAAATATATTATATATTAGAAAATATATTAAATATATATCATGAGTATAAAAGTGCTATATACACGAACTGTATGTGGGCAGACCAAGTTCCACGCGAGCGAAGCCGCAGGCAAAAGCTAGTAGGTAAATTAAATTAAATTAGGGAGTTTGGTAATTTAATATGTCTAAGTACATTACAGGCCAGCAACGCGTAGTCAACCTTAATTTTATTTTTTTCCGTAAATAAAAATAGGAAGGAATAATATCAAAGTTACTCAAGGTTCAGTGTAGCTTGTTACTAATTAATTTACTTAATTCTAAGTAGTTAGATGGCTAAGTAGCTGCAGGAACTGCATGGCCTCACTTTTCACACAAGTTATGATTAAACTACACATTAGTCTCGTAGGCTAGATCGTGATTCTTAAAAGGAGTACTTCATAGAGTAATCGTTACAAGTAAAAAAATATATCCTATACCTTTTATCTAACCATAACAATGGAACCCGCCTAATTAACGCGTCCAGCGTAGCGAGAAAACGTTCGTGGAATTTTGTCCCCAACGGTCATCGGTGGATGCTCCGCGTATACAATTGTTTAACTTTGTATATCGCGGTCCTTGCTGCCTATTAATGCGCAAATTTTCATCAATATCATATAGTAATATTTATATACGTGATAGAATATGTACTGTCCTAACTCGCTTATGTTTTTTTAAGATAGCTCTGCTAGGTTAAGTTATCCGAAGCCCGTCTTCACAAGCTCCCGCAGATTTATGTAAACTCGAAATTCATAAGTGAGGACCGCCGGTACATATTCAATAATGATGTATAGAATTTGAGTAATTGTTCATGCAAATCGCCATAAGTTCATTTATAGAACTCTATACTGCCGCGACGATTGAAGTAAATGGATCTTTTCTCCGCCCTTAATGGCTCACGCTGCTGGGAGCTAATTGATTTTATGGAAACCCCGCGGTTGAGTAATAAAATGGATCGTTTCGAGAATTGACGACGATTGTGCTTCTATTACGACTAATTTAACCTTAACAGGTGAACCTCTCAATATATAGTTAAGACTACATTATGTATATTTTTTCCTTTCAAATCTTAGTTGTATGCCTTAACTGTGAAAAATGCTTGTATTCCAAGAAATTGTATTGTATTCCATTTGTATTCAAAGAATTCCAAACCTGTTCATTCTGAGAGGAGACCCCAGGCCTATCGTGAAAACACAAACGGATGCACGATAATGGCTTAAATAGTGTGACCGCTACTGGAAAGTGTTTCTTAAATCCGATCGTTAAGTCCAATTAGTATTTTCAAGTTTAGGATAGGATAGGATCGCATAGGATCGCATAGGACGCATAGGATCAACATGTTAGACTATGTTCCAGCCCTCGCCAGTTGTGACGAAAACTCAGAATCTGAACTGTGAGACGTTGCTGGGTTGGGGTCCAAATTAAACATACCCTCCATTGATATTACGCTATAACCTTATCATGATTACACTATCGAATCATAGCAGTAAAATGTTATTATACCGATTGCATGTTATTGACAGATAAGCGGAAAACCTGTATTTCTGTTACATCCAAAAATAATCGCCATTTTATTTATTATTTTCCAGGAGATCCACTACGAATGGAGCGAGACCGACATCCTGTCGCATGGAGTGAGCGGGCTCAGCCTTAACCGAACCGACAGTCTAAACCAGCGATCTTTAGCTAATTTAAAACGCACAAACAGCAAAGGCAGCGCCTACAGCTTGCGGAGTATAAGAAAAGAGCCCAAACCCACGACACAGGTGGAGAGAGCGCCGACGATTCCGGACGCGGGATTCGGGACTCTGGAGATTAAACTGGCGTACGACAACGGCACGTCTTCATTAGCGGTGACGGTCCTTAGAGCCAGGGGCTTAATAGGAATGGACATGACCGGCCTGTCAGATCCGTTCTGCAGATTGGAGGTGTTGCCGCGAGGTACGTTTACATGGTACGAGTTGTAGAAGCTACGTAGCTTAGTTTCGATATTTGTAGGTACTTGTTATGTTGATTTAATACGTTATATATTAAAATGAACTGGAAGTTATAATTTCTTGAACAATGTTTTTAATTATATGTATCATTACACTCGTAAAACTTGAAGAAGTAGGCAGAGAATTGCAGTTCTCAGTTTTCGATACGTTATACGAATTAGCAGTCGCGCTTGTAGCCAGTCGACTAACGAGGCAGTCATGTTCATAAATAACGATGGGTTTAAATAACAGGTATTAATAAAATTAAAGTAACGGAATAATAATTCTAACAAGGTTTTATATACTGGCTATAATATAATATATATCCTATAGAATAAAATAGGCTTTTATTTAAAATGGCCGACCTTTAAACCTAATAAAAGTAAATGAAGCTTGTTGTTAGCATTTACGCACTTCCTGAAAATGTCTACGATCCACCACACTGTTCCAATGCTAAGTGTACTTTCAATGTTGGGACATATTTTTGTTATTTTCATCGGTCCCTTTAATATCTGAACGAAAATATTATGTTTGTATTAATGAATAATTCCAGATAATGTTTCTTTAGTCTTTTACAAAACAAAAAGGTCCATACATCTTGTTCATATTGTTTAACGTTATATCTAATTTCTTCTAACGTCATAGTTTTCCGTAGAAAAGTCTCGTGTGGTGCCATCTAGCATTGAATGAAAACCGATTGGATTCATTTTCGTTTTAGGCAGAATAAATTTATGTTGATCTGAAGTTAAAACGATGATAAGCTATTTCAAGACTTTGGCTTGTAAATGTTTACTAGAAGTAGTTTCTAGAAATAATTGAATTTGACATCGAATATCTACCGATACCCATGGTTGCGGTAACCATTTACCATTATTTAAGTGCATGCACGTTTAGTGCTGCTACATAGATATCATCATCTATCTTTTTTATTTCTCCACTATTGAGCAGAAATTTTTCACATTCATCATTTTTTATTTTTTAATATGTTCTTCTAAACCTTTACAGAAGGCTCATACTCTAACAGACTGCGGACCAAAACGGTGCACAAAACCAAGAACCCCGAATTCAATGAGACTGTACACTTCTTCGGCATTACGGAGTCAGACCTTGATGTGAAGTCCTTAGAAATTGTTCTATTTGACGATGATAGGTACGTATTTTATTTTCCTCACATATTTAGAAATAGTACACAATAGCTCTTCACATTCATATCACCGCGTTGTCATTTTCTCCATTAAAACATCTCTTTTCTATTGGTGTGGACGGAAATAATATACTGCCACTGGGAGTTCCTAGTACATATTCATAACTCTAAATATGTTTTTACGCCATTTTTTTCAATAGCAGCAATACATTTGAAGCTTTGTTTTGATCCAAGGGGTATAATAGCTCGCTGACCGTAATGTTATTGTTGATCTCACTTGTTTCTTTTCAGTAATGTTATTGTTGACCGTAATGTTATTGTTGACCTCACTTGTTTCTTTTCAGTAATGTTATTGTTGACCGCAGTGTTATTGTTGACCGCAGTGTTATTGTTGACCGCAGTGTTATTGTTGATCGCAGTGTTATTGTTGACCTCACTTGTTTCTTTCCAGGTACGGCTGCGACGAAATGGGCTCGGCCACGGTAGCATTACGAGAATGTCTGAAGTCGGCCGCCCAGCTGCGGCTGGCGCTCTCCGGCTCCACAAACTCGGAGCCGAGCGGGCCGCGTGTGCTGCTGGCTCTGTGTTACAGCACCAAGAAGAGAGCTCTCGTGGTCACCATCTGTCGCGCAGCAGATCTGCCGCCGCAGGACACCAATGGATACTCCGACCCCTTTGTTAAATTGTAAATAATATTTGGAAATAATAATTGTGATTAAAATTAGTATAAATAACAGTAACTGATGTTCATTATATTTTTAATAAATATATAAGGTATCCTAAGTTTAAAGTTGTATAAAAATATCTCGGAATGTTTATTGGAAACTCTTCCTTTGATACCTTTTCTTTGATGATTTACATAATTCAGAATTATTAACATGACACCATCAACCCGTTTAAATTCACTGTTGGACGAAAACTTCCGCAAAGTGATTTTCGACCATAACCCTACGCTGGGTTGAACATCGCAGAGCACGGCTTCTCATATTATTCTTATGTACTATTATTTACACACGCTACAAATAACATCGTATGTGTACAACCCTAACAGTGTAATCATATTGTTACAGGCACCTAGATCCGGACCCATATCACAAAAAACACAAAACATCGATAAAATGGCGCAATTTAAACCCTGTATGGAACGAAGAATTTCTGTTTGAGACCCGTCCGACCGAACTTTCGCGCCAAAACTTGACATTGACAGTTTGGGATAAAGATTACGGCAAGCCCAATGACTTCCTGGGTAGCCTTGTTTTGGGTGCCAGCAGCAAGGGCCGAAGACTTAAGCACTGGATGGATTGTATTAAATTCCCTGATCACCGGCACGAGCAATGGCATTCGTTAACGGACACCCAGCACATTTAAATACATATTTATCGCCTGTTACCCTTACTTGATACATATTTGCATATATGATGACAGGATCATATTATGGCTGCACAAAAGTATTAGCACGTTAAATAGTATACGCAGAGTTCTTTGTACAACTTTAACGAAGATTGGCTAACGTTATAATGAAACAGTTTGGTGCTTACACTGAAAATTTATTGTCTTTTAATTATTAGCTAATATAGGCATTTCGAAAACTTTATGCAGAGTATTAGCTATCAAATAGTGCATAGAAAAGCTACGAGTGTCCGAATGCAAAGCAGTGTTCAAAATTAATTTTAATGCACATATCTACGTAACAGTCTTGCGATGTTAATTACTGTAACTGTACCTACATACGAGTACAACTTCATTGTCTATGCCAAAGCAATTAGTTTCATTGGTGTATTTGCAAATTATGTCTTTAGAATTTCTAAATGGAAACTATTTGCTTGTTTTATGTATTCGCGGACGAAGTCACGATATACGTAAAGTCGCTGGCCGTGGTTGGGTGCGAAGAGCTGAAGATCGAGCTCAGTGGCGTGCCATTGGAAAGGCCTATGTCCAGCAGTGGACTAGAGTAGGCTGATGATGATGACGTACTACGAATAAAAATCGTTTTCTTTATAAATTATATTCATTGAATAATAAATTACAATAGAATTTAATTTAGAAGAATACCTTTTGGTGATACTTCAAACGTAAACTAAATCTACGGGCTGTTGAATCCATTCAATACACAGTTCCTTGCCAAATACTAAAGTAGTTATTTGACATTTTTCAAGTCAATGTAGTTTTGTCAAGCATATATATAATGGTATTAAAAGTTACTTTTGTATCTTAAACTTATTTTTGTATCTCATTACATCAAGTGCCAAATATTTATAAATGTAGTTACTTTTCATTAAAAATCCTGCATATGTACGAGTGTTAATTGAAATTTAAATTATATATCATGTAATGGAAATAAATATTTTTTAGCTATTTTCACTCTTTTATTCTTTTATTACCAGTTTTTCTTCGTAAATGCTCTGTAGCAATGTTTAAACGAAATAAAATCTAAATATCAAATTAACAAGTTAAATTGCTATCTGGGCAGGATAAAATGTCATAACCTAAGAAATTATTAGGTGGTAATTTTATTGAAAGAGTAAATCTAAAATATTCTATAATATATAAATGATAATAATAAATAAATAAATAATATTTCTTAATTATTTCTTGGAAGCACGTTTTAGGAAAAATGAACAGTTTGTGAAAAAAAGGTTTATTTAATTTTCTCTACCAAATCATTTCTAACACTGACTTACAATAATAATAATATCGACAGTTTCATTATATTGTATTTATTTAGTTAGTGGATAATGATTTACTCAATAACTGTTTTTATTTAACATGTTTTTTATCTGCCAATCTCTTATAGTTTTCTCAGTGCTAAAGAGAATTGTTAACAAAAATTGGCACTTTTTCAAATAAATTAACTCATTAGTACAACACTAGCATCGAAACTGCTGACAATAGTCGGACTCAAAATATTTTCATAAATTTCGATCTTTATTCATATTGTTGCAGCAAATTGATATCTTGATGCTTGCCAAAGTTTAGATAAGTTTATGTAGACGGCTGTGTTCTTGTAGCTAAGACAAGTTATGGCAGCCCTGAACTACTGTGAACTTTTGACATAAGAGACCGTGTGAAACAAGAGTGTTTATGACGACATAACTTATAGTTTGTAAATTTTAACAGGAATGTGATATAAATTTAATAAAACAATATGGCATTTCTATGTCCTGTTCGAATCAGAAGGGGAAAAAAGAAAAAATGTAAGTACAACGAAGCTTTCTTGAGAAAATCTATTGTGTCAATGACCTCAAACTTTCTATATAATTTTAAATACCTATATAAAACTAGTAAATTCATCTCGATTTATACGAAAAACCTGATGTGATATACAATTAACTTTGCCTGTATGAATATCCCGGATAGAAAAATACGTCTAAAAAATACAACCGAACAAGTTATATAGGTATTTGTGACATGATTTCTGTTATGGTTGCGAATGCCATTGAACATATGATGTTTCTAATAAACTTATTAATGACGGTCAAAAGCGGTAACTTAACAATTAGGAAAATTATGTACAGTATGAATTTAAAAAAACATGAGCAGTATTGACATATTTAGTTATTTGTGTCAGAAGTTGCCATACATTTGTACGCAGGCCTTGTTAAGGAATATAGCGAATTAAAGTTTACTATTTACGTTACAGCGAGCAGTGGTGATTCAGAAAAGGAATTATCACGTCCTGGATCAGGACTTAGTCCCGGCATGGGCAGGATTACTGGTTCAGCAAGTATTGAGACTTTAGTCAGAGTGGGGATTGAAAAAGAACATGGATTGAGTCCAGATTCTAAAATGGTCGTGTTGCACGATTTTGCTCCCTGTGTTGATGATGAATTAGAGGTATGGTATTGAATTTTTGGAACAGAAAAACAAATTCAGTGTGTGATATCAGGTATTATGTTGAAAGTTCACTTCTAAAGCATAAATATGATTTTACTTCATTTACCTCCGGCTAAGTTTTTAAGTGTTCAACATTATTATTATTATATTAACACAGCAAGTCCCCGATACAAACTGAGTGCCCAATATTGATTTGCTTACAAACCTTACACAATGAACATTGGTATAATATTTACATATTATAATAAATTTAATGTGTGTAATATTTTCACTAATTTCAATTCTACTCAAATTTCAATGACTTATCAAAACAAGGGTGAACAGGTCCTTCCTAGGCATGCATGCTCCATCTTAGGACACATCAGGCAACATTACAGCCAAATAATAACCTATCATATAAATAATATGTCCGTAAAAGGGCATAACTCCTATTATGATCAAAAATAGCAATGACTTAAAGATCATTATTATTGTTACATTTCAGGTAAAGAGGGGCCAAATAGTGAATGTACTGTATCGTGAAAATGATTGGGTGTATGTAATAGTGGCAGAGTCCCGGAGGGAAGGCTTTATCCCTCACTCATACTGTGCACCATGTGAGCACCACGATCTGAAAAAGAAGCTACCAAGAAGTCGTTCACCTACTGACTTAGCACATAGGGATGTTTCACAGTAAGGACTATTTGTTTTAGAACTGGCACACAAAAGACTCAATACTGTGATTTCCTTTAACTTCACACATCTTGAACAGGTACTTGTAATGGAGTCCAATATCAGAAATTTGATATTAATAAGAAGTATTGTAAATGTAGTATATTGTTTGGAATATGAGTGCATTTGTTTTACATATCCATTAGATAAAGACCCAAGACCCCGATATTTACACAGAGACCAACTTAACAACTCATATTAGAGTAAAGGACTTCAAATTTTGGGAATTATTGCAAGAAAAAATAAGTATTTCATTTGCCATTTACCATATAATGCAGTGTTTCATTTGCATCCAGTAACAGAGGAAAGGACAAAGGGTGTACTATTTAATTTACTGGTGTCTTGCTAATTACAAAGTAACAAATACCACAGGAAATTGGCTGAATGTCCTTACCTGAACAATTTCAGATTATCACTGTCAGATGGTGCAACAAATGATGGTCATTCAGAGCTTGGTAGTGAAGGTGAAGCATGCCCATTCAGCAAGGATCCCTCAGGGCGATATGTTGTACTGTACACATTTACGGCCAGAGATGAGAATGATGTGGATGTTGAAAGAGGAGAGTTTGTAACAGGTATATCCATTGGTGGTGCACAATATTCAATTATTAGATGAACACTTTCATTCAAACCAGATCTGTGTTCACTTTCATAGTTTCAATTGTGACATTTGCTACACTTTGATGAGATTTAAAACGTTAATTATTTCCTGTTATAACTATAACTATTTCTATAACTAATTTTAATTTGTCCAGTTTTGAACAGAGAAGATCCAGACTGGTATTGGATTGTGAGGAGTGATGGCCAGGAAGGGTTCATACCTTCCGGCTTTGTATATCCAGCTGTAGTACAAGGTATGATGAGTTTTTATTTGATTGTACTTTATACATGATTGCTTGCCATACAATATGAATTAAGTTATTTTAGTGTGTGATGGATTAATTTGATTATTATTTTTTAGTATAAAAGTATTGTAAGGTACACCACTTTTTAGAAACAAAAGCTTGTGTTTGAAGTGTCACAAATACAATCACAAAGCACCAATAATATTATAATGTTATCTGATAATTGTTATAAGTTATGGGAAGATAAAGTGATTTTGTAATACTTTCATTTAGGTACCAACTTTTGTAAATGTAAATTATTCTTTGTTGCGTCCAGCTACACAAGATAATCCACAGCCGATACACTCGCCGCCAGCAGCCAATGTGAACAATACTCTACTGGCCAACAACTTGAACAACGCGACTCAAGACAGCGACGGCCGGTACCACGGGACGGAGCTAGTCATGCTGTACGATTATAAGGTAATTGATATTACAAAATATTAGATTAAACCAGCATCAACACAAATGAAAAACCTGTAAAAGGTTTAAAACCGACTCATTAGAAATATTCCAGAAAATTCCCATTGAAGGTAATTGTAAGACATTAAGGCGCCGGCGGCTGCTGCACAGCCGCCGCCAGATCAGATTGCTTTACAGGTAACTTTTCGCAGATGCGTAAAATTACTTGTAACACAAGTTGATCTGAAGTTTATGTGAGCGACGTAAAGCTCACTTTTCCTTGTAATAAAAACAGTCCGATGCCTGGATTCTTCTGAAATATCTGTTATGCTGGACAGTGGCCACCTCCTTTAAGCCAGATATAAATAATTAACAATATATTAGCATATTAGTTTATATGTATTTTCAGGGTATTTTTATCTATATCTTCGCAGGCACAAGCCCCAGACGATCTGTCGGTGAAGCGCGGTGAGTGGGTGTATGCGGACCTGACGCAGCAGACGGTGGAGGGCTGGTTGTGGGCGCACGCGCCCAAGTCGCGCCGTTCCGGGTTTATTCCCACCGCCTACGCGAGAGCACCGCACACTACGTCGCTTTAGACCGTTGCACATATTGTCACTACAAAAATTTAAATTACAATCTTTTACAACTGTATAAATATAGAATTTAGCCAATTATGTAATCTCTTTGTCGTAACACTTTGAATTAGATCAATATTTCATTTCATTTTTCAAGTTGAAGAGAACATTTAACTAAGATCGATAAGTTACAATAACAATAACTATTAACAATAATAAATTAAACAATTGGAGGAACTGCAACTTTTTGTGCAATAGCTTTGTAATTGAAGTTATTTATTGTGTGAACAATTGTGCAAAATATTGTGTGAGATCGTAGTGTGCGGTTCACGTGATACTCAATTACCTGCCTAAGTTTTTGAGCCATATAAAAGCGATTAACGACGTAAGTTATAATATTAAAGAGCTAAGTAAGTCATGATCAGGAACTATTCAAATTTGATTTGAATTAAATGATCAAAAATTATGAATGTACGTAAATATATTTAATTCAGTGCCAATAGTAAAGTACAAGATTTATACTTTGTTTTTATTATACACTATGTTTTAGGATATAATTAAATGGAAGAATTGACACTAACAATAACTATCATAATGCTTTTACGAAGTTAGTAGTTCTAAGTGTTTCAGTGAATTGAGAAAATATGGCGGCAAATTGAAAAGCGCGCGAATAGCGCCACGATATCAATCTAATTTTGTGTCAAAAAATTTGAGGTATTTTTAAATTATGCTACAATAGTCTATTTTGCGAAAAACTAACATTGCATTTACGAAATATTTCTTTTTATTGCCATAGAAGTATGACTTCTAGTTTTTTCGTAATGCTTTTTGTACATATTTCTACAAAGCATTAATATTTCTTTTTCGAATGATTATTGATAATAATAATAATACTGACATAACAGCCGTAATAATTTTCTATCAATCACTCAATTATTGACTTAGAATCATTTATTATGATTAAGGCAGGTTATTTATACCCACCTATATCTGCCGTTATTAACTGAGTTAAGACATTTTGTGGCCGGTATTCTTTTTACATCATTTTTTTGTTACATATAGGCAGTACAATGGGCCAATCTGATTATCGCTTAAAATTGTGTATTCATAGGAAGCCTTTGAATTTGAAAATCCTGACATAATACATTCCTTGATTGTCTGAATATACAATCAGAATGTCATAAAGAGTATGATTGTTAGTTTATGTTACATTTCGTCTATTCTCTTATCAGTGGCCAGCAACATATATGCAAGATAATATTAGGTAATTGAATGAACATAAAGACATACATTTTACACTTAGTAACAGTAGTAGGCAGATAAACGCTGGCGTATTGTAAAATATGTTTAACATAGTCTTCCTTAGATGGTGAGTTTCTGTTTAGGTTATGATAAATACGCTATTAAAAATTGCATTTATGTAAAATAATTTCCGTCCAAATTCGACTGATTTGACATTGCGCTTTATATTTTTGTACTTTTTACTTAACTGTTAAGATTTAGCTATTACTTGAATAAATCTTTTTTCATAAACTTTGTTTCATTTGTCAAGTACATATTCAGTTATGAGAAAATTATTTTAAATGTTTCTGTTTGGCTGATATGTGTAAAATGCAATCTAAGTTTAGATGGAAATAAGTTAAAGATATTTTGAGTAAATAAAAATCACACTAGACAAACATGTGGTAAACACTAGACATACATTTATTCTATTAATGCAAAATAAATTATTTACTCCAATAGTAAATTCCTCTTCTTTTGCTTGACCTGTTGCTTGATTTTGTCTTTGATTTCCCAATCTTCCAGTTGTTCTTCAACTTTTTTTATATGATTCTCGGTTACAGTTATAGGCAATTGTAATTCTATTTGTTCACTTCTAATCAACTTGAGAGCTTTAATCTTATCTTTCAAGAACGGGCCTTGTTGACTCTCCAGGAGATTCCTGTAGTCATTGAGTTTGCTCTGGCAAATGTCATCACAGTGCATCTCCGTTAACTTCCGTAAAGATTCTTTTCGTGAAAGCTTGTGAAATGTTCTGAAAATATGTATCTGTTATTATATACTTACTAAAAACGTTTCTTTACTAATAAAATGAGAAAGTTGTAAATATTTCAAATGAACAAGAAACCTATATACTGTGACTACAAGTT
>DWMG01003565.1:0-11754 GCA_018244855.1 Elbella merops
ACGCCACGCTAGTTGGACAGTAAACATTCGTTGCCAATCGCCCAAGCTCAAAAGATTTGCATGTGGTTAGATGTCGGTAAATAATTCTTTGATACACGCATTATTTTGTGGAAATCCATTGATAATAGTCAAATTAAGGTTATTTCTCAACGTTCCGCATTTGGATGGAGTATTTATTGCTTTATGCCCTTCGTCACTGTCCACCACCCACAAACTACACATGCGCGTTCCAATAATATACAAAGTATACACCGCCCTATGTATCACGGCACTAACCCGTGTTACGCCCCAAAACAAAACACCGTCAGGATTTCGGACTCAGCAATGATTAGTTGCAAAAAAGGTAATTAGGTCGGTAAATAGATACAGAGGAAACGTTTTGTAGGAAAGGAGTTAACAATTGTAGGGTTTTAATCATAATACTATACTGGAAGACGTTTTCGAGCTGATGGATTGGCAAGGACTGGGCATTATCACATTATCAGATCGTCGAAGTCCACTTCTGGGACCATACTCCGCGTGGAGATCGCAAAGTACGGTTTCTCGCGCCACCGACACTGGTGTCAGCCGTCTAGCCATAGATACCAAACGCGAACACGTCAAAAATTTCCAGTTTCCGACGATATAGTGATTCTGAAGGAGTCGCCGGACAACCTTAGCACTGACCCATGTGACCTAAGCAGTGCGTCATAACGTGTGAGTGGATATGGGCAAGATGATAGTTTTTGATAATACCTTATCTAGTAGATATTTCAACGGCTTGAACGAAACGGTTTGGTTCCACGTTTGTTAACCAGGTGGCCAAGGACACGAACACTTCCAGCGCCTTTATTTCCGGACACATATTAAAACCTAGGATTCCTTAAAGTAAGGGTAAATAGACTTTCCTACGTATTCTCCATTTTAAGCTATCCAGCAGGCGGGATCGTGATCAAACGCTAGTCTATAATGTTGTAAAAACTGTTTTTGCTTGCGGCCGACGTCCTGTGGTGTACAAAATGTTAATGAGCTATAATTGGCTTCAATTTTAAACTTGCCATAAATAAAACGTAATATCACGTCTGTAATCCCCGAAGCGTAAGGCAGAGGAGTGTACTACACCCCCACGTTTCACCAGTTACGTTTAAGTCCCACAATGAAATAGATGGTGAGCCTATTGCCATACACCGGGCACATATTCAGACTCCGAGTCACTACTAGAAATTCTTAATTAGAACAATCCAATAGTATCCGACCCGGGATTTGAACCCAGGACCTCTCGATCGGCAGTCGCCCTTGCAACTAGTCGACTAACAAGGCAGTCGCAGTAAACTTGTCATAAAAGTGAAATTTATCACAGTATTATTTCTATTTGGTCGGACAAGTTTTCCTTAACATTGTTTTAAAAAAATGTTCCAATGCGCGACAATGTTGTTAGGAATAGCAATTAAATTTCTCATTCCCTGTATTAATAACCGCAACTTCATGTCATATTATTATTTCGATCCGTTCTCACCTGCATTCAACGATAAGTATTAGTCGAGAACATAGCATCGAGACAAGTTCTTCAGATGCATTAAAGCGCTACCACAAATAATCTCGTGTCTAGAACATTTCGTTTACTACAATAAATTTAAATAAAAGGGGCATATACAGTAGGAGCATATACCTACATTGAAACGTACCTACTACTACATACTACTACTACAAAACGTACATACTACTACCTACATTGAAACGTAAAACGGGATAGCCCATAGGTACTGAACAGTGTCGACATGATCATCAGTCACACTACAGCTCGAATCACCTCCTCCAGTTAATCCTCCCGCACACGGCTTGTAAGCAGCCAGCTACTAGGGACTGCTAGAATATTGATTACAAGCGGCCGGGGAGCTAATTAGCCGCGTAATTGAATTGTAAAACTGTCCGTAGAGATTCCGGAGCCGAGCGGCTCATTTGTAATTAAAATGTCGATTTTATACTACACAATAATTTCATAGCCTCTCTAGCTACTAGCATGTAACTGTACTGCACGGTGTAAATAATTGCGTCAGCGGCAGCGAGCAGCGCTCCTGCCCTACGCACGCCAAGATGTAGCCGACAGTTTGTTTAACTAGTACTATATTTCATGTATCCAGAACCACATTAATGTACCCCGATACTTTATGCGCCACTATTTATCGGAAAACAATACAAAAGGTTAAACACCTACAGCTGTAGAATTTTTTTTGTTACTCGTCCGATCTCTACGATTAAATCGACACCTGCCTGACTGCTGTGTAGCCTGCGGGTATGCCTGAGTAAAACGCTGAGCCGCCGGTAATCTCACTTCATAAAATGACGCTCGCTCTGATATTGTCCATTGACATTAGTTCTAGTACTTTGTGTAATACATTTTTCTTTTACCGATAAGAACACGCGTTCAGCACTATTTTTCATTTAGTCTTTTTATGTTTTAAAGAAAATACGATCCATGTCCAGAAAGTACATGCTGCATGAACCTTAGGATATCGGAGGGCGATTCAGAACAAGAGGAGAGGTAGGCTGACAAACGGAGTCTGCCTGCTGCACGACAATGCCAGACCACACACGGCCAACGCCACGAAGGAACTGCTCACCTCGTTCATATGGGAAATTCTGAACCATCCCGCACATTCCTCTGACTTAGCACCGTCGTATTACTATCTTTTTACCTTCCTGAAGCCTTTTTACCTTCCGGACATAGGTGAAAAAACCTTTTCTACTGACGAGGAGGTGAAAGGAGATGTGAAGAAGTGGACGAAGGGATTGGCGGGAAACTACTTCGAGGACGGCATCAAAAATTAATAGCTCAGTTTACCACTTGCATTAAAAGGTATGGAACTATGTCGAAAAACTGATAACATATGTACTAATGTAACCATGTATTTCTTTTATTCAATTAAAAATCTTTATAACCTACAAAAATTCAGTACACTTACTTTCCGGACATGCCTCGTACCTTTTCGTTGAAAGAATAGGTAACAATGTCACCCACCATAAAGTTGGCGAAAGGTTTAGCTAGAAAATACAATGTTTTACTAGTATGTGCGTTACGTAATGGTACGAGAGTTCCGAAGGACCGCGAAGCTGCTCCGCGAAACGGAGACACCGCTTTGTTTTAATGTAAGTTGTTGTTCGACGTAGAGCGTACTGGCGGCCGCCGGCGGACGTGCGGCCGATGTTAAAACTTATAAGTTTTATATTACGTTTGCAAGATGTATTTGACGTACTGCGATGCAAATTGAGATCAAACACGACCGACTTGCGGCGCGGCGCGCCTGGCTCGCGAGCCTTAGACAAGGTACAACATTTTGAAAGGTACACACACAATTTTCTGTAATACTAGCCGCTACCTGGTTACTGCATCGTATTGCGTGACTTCAGTAACAATCACTCACTTATTTGTGCGATTTGTTTCGGGCATAGTTTTGTATTTCTTCAGAAGTGCTACCTGCGAAAGTTTAAACGGAGTAGTTCAGAAAGTTGTCAGGTCTGACTGTCTAATCCCTAACTTCTAGGATATGAGTGATAGGAACTATATATCTGAAGACCACTTAAGGTTTACGCACTGTCTTTTTTATAGCAAGGGAAGTAGCGTCGTTATCGTGAAGTATATCCAGCTTGTGCATCCGACTTCCACACAAGAAAATTGCTGTAAGCCGTGTACTTATAACGATGTCTCTTAAAAATTAAGTAAAATAACTGTTAAAGACTTAAGGTCAAGTCGTTAACGGTTTTGCGTTGCTTGTTGTTGTTATGTCATACTCATATTAAAAATTATGAAACGGAGCTGCCTATGTCAGCAGCGTGTACATTTCGTCGCCGCAGCCGTTTTTAGAAAACAATATAGACCACTGTCACATGCGGCTCGCTCGAGAAAAGCAACAACCCTTGAATTTTCTATTTCCTATTATCGGTTTATAAATCCATTACATTCAAAAAAGGATATTTAATCAATTCGGCTGTATCTGTGTGATGAATGATAGTAGATCAAAGGCCAGGAGGCGGATCCAGTAGATACCTTATTAATATTTATACGGCCTTAAGAACATCATTAGAGAAATAGATGTGTTCGTGATGTAAGCGGCGATGACTTTGCCAATCTGATGGTCCCTTGAACCTTTATAGAAATTACTGTTTCAATGACTGAAGGTTTCCGTGCTACTTAATTGTCATATTAATACTCATATTAAGAATTATTTTTCACTTTTTATTTCAATGTGTATAAAAGCGTGTTATTTTAGTCTATTTTTAAATTATTATCGTGAAAGAATGTTTTTCGAAACCTTTCAGATCTCGCCGTCTTCCGATGTATTTTTAACGATTGTTCTGTTCATTATGAAAGTTTAGTATGCAGTGTCATCAGTGCTTTTACCGTTCCGCTTGAGTGTCGTTCGTGAGAAGTTTAAGTATGTATTTGTATATGCATCAGAATTACGATAATACTTCTGAAAGTTAATGTTACACGGGCAGAACGTTACAACATGCCCAGTTTGATAACATAGGCTATGATGGAGAAGATACCTTTAAGCCGGGAACTCGAACGTTTTTGTAGTGATGTTGCGAGTCGACGTGAACTACATTTGTATGTAGATGCTTAGAGAAAAATACACTGTTAAGGTCGGGTGTTGTGACTTAAAAACAAACGTTGTATGAAACACGGGTGTTCAATTAGACATTCCGTAATGAACAAAATCAACATAAATAATGTGCCACACATAATTCCTGATGGAGCATATCGATCAATATTAACGTTACTGTCAACGATACAAATCATAAATTGGCAATGCATTTCCCATGACTGTTACAAGCCGTTTCATAACCGGATATACAATTTGAGTGATTATTAAGCTTCAGTCAAAATTGTTTTTTGATTGGAATTTATTAGTCAAGCATTATATATACATAGGCTTGCAACGGTAATCAATATGAATGATGACAATGGTAATCAATATGAATATGGTAAATATTTACGCAATAATGAAACAATTTTATTTAATATTCCATTGGAGGAATGTGACACAAGAAGAACAGCAGACTAGCGCGTAGGGCCGATGTTAGCAGAGCAAGATTTGGGGCCGTGGGGCACTGTGCTCCACCGAACTCCATATTATACGAGGTATTAAAGTACCATT
The DNA here is from genome assembly GCA_018244855.1 of Elbella merops. Taxonomy (NCBI): domain Eukaryota; kingdom Metazoa; phylum Arthropoda; class Insecta; order Lepidoptera; family Hesperiidae; genus Elbella; species Elbella merops. The sequence goes on from DWMG01003565.1 coordinate 5,139, forward strand.
TGACGAGAATTACATTATTTTACTAGGCATCCTAAATCTATATTTAAACGAATATTAAAATAACGTATTTAAACTCAATAACAACGTATTTAAACGAATTTTTTATGGTTTATTTACCGCTACAACATTTTAGAACAAAAGTAAAAGAGACATACATACATGTGTGTAAGTTGCACACAGAGTGGGACTGGATAGCTAATGTTCTCCGCTTCCTGAGCTACTTTGTAAAAAAGCAACTGGACGTGTAATTCTGCGCTGGGTTTTGTCCGCACTTAGACATTCGTAGGCATTATGATAATAGAAAAAATCGCTGATTATTCTTGCAAGTCATTCCCGATACAGTGAACTGGGTAAACAGACTGTAGAGAATAGAAAGTTATTATATGTATTTATTTAGTCAAATATTTACTCGTTAAATAGTGTTTACTAACCTTCACTAGCCGCGATCGGTGCGCGCTCACTTAGTGGACACCTGTTTAAGCCTTTACAGTTATGTAATACATGGAATAACTTACTTGCCATTTTTAGCTTTTATATGATTAACAATTCACAGAACGACCGCAGGATGCCGCGCGAACGTGTGCATAGTTTTACGTAAAATGTTTGTGATTATAGTTTTTGAACGTTCTGGACATGGTCGCAGTGGTAAAGTGAAGGCGGTAGATGGTGGAGAATGCTCCAAGATTGCTGCAGCTGAGAGAACTCTTGACCCGTAATGGGTCTTGCAATGGTCGGACACTGGAGACTACTTTTCGAGTAAGTTCACTGGGGAACTGGGAAGAAGAATGACGAGGACAATATAAAAGTTGCATCATTCGTATTAAGTATAACAGATTTACTTAAGTCTCGCTTAGTGCGCCGCAGTAATCGTAACTTTATTTATATCAACAAGAAAATATTATAAACGCTGCCGCAGCCTCCAGCGCGGAGTAGGAACGGAGCCTCTTTGTATAGTAATAAGGTTTGGCGGCTTGTCGAGGCTGCTGGCTGAGGGTCCAGAGATTTATTTTATGTCTATGTGATATTGCAGCTTCAAAAGCGATAAAGATCTGAACGTAACAGTTGTTAAGATAGAAAAAAGGTGTGCCACACACGCGACTCTAGCATTAACGTATGTTTACTAAAAAGAAAGAACAAAGTGCAGCGAGTTTTACAAGTATAGAAACGAATACGCGAGCGGGTCGTGTGAAACATTCGCCAACAGCGAGGGGAGCGTGCCAGTGGTACAGCTCGCCGTGTCGGACGAAGTTTTCCCCACTGCTTAACGACATGATATATAAATTGGTATAGTTTTAATAATATTTCAGACAAAGTTTTTATTGTATTAACGGCAGCTTAACTTTTGCCCTAAATGTTACTGATTTATTTCCGGGTATCCTAACAGATTTCTATTATGATCAAAATATTTTCTCAAAGATGTACCTACTTCATCAGCCGGTCCTACCGGCCCGGTGCAGCTGTACACCGCCATGATGGACGCGCCGGCGGCTGCGCAGAGAATAGCCACTACATCGTGCGCTCGCCTGCATTGTGTCATGTTTAATGCGTCGCCGCTGCGTTCCCGTATTTAGTTCATGTATTTATGTTTTAAGAATTATTGCGCTTTATTGTTTGCAAGTTGCGTTGGTATACGAGAGCGGGGAGTTCCTACTTTTACTAAGATCGTATATATACTAATCGCTCTTCTCTTGTTTTCTATAACAATAAATAAATGTATCTACATTTTTAGAATAGAGATAATGATTACTGTTCAAGTTTTTTATTCTTTAAATATAGATGCTTAAGCCCATGGTTCAAACGGTATCCCTAACATGCGGTAAGGTAGCGGTAAAGCTTTTCGCTCCCTTGTTATTAGAAATGTAAGTAGCGACCTGAAATGGTTTCGTTGCAGTCTTTCTTGGCTCATTGAAAGAAGCTGACGTACCCTCAGGGGCTTCGCGCCCTTGCACGCTCGTCCTCCTGACGGCCGCCCGTACCCGCGGGAGCTGGAAGGGTTGGACGATGCTGACTAGCATCGATGGTCAGCGAGTGACGACCACAGACCACAACACCGTCTGACAGCGGGGTGAGATCACCGGGGGGCAGTTGACTCCCTGAGACTGCCTGGGTAAGGAGGGAATCCTCGAGGCCCGTAAACTCATATCCAAGCGGCGATATACCCGCTGCGGCGTATGAACGACAGGTTCATGCATTCGTACCTTCAATATTTCGGTAACGTTCCGCATTCTCTCCGCTCCTATACTAGCTCTGCAATAATGGGATAAATGAATCGATCTCTCTTGGACTCCTGATTATTTTTTAGTTAATAAGCTTTTTTATCTGCATACTTTGCATCGTTGCTTCTTGAATAAATTTCCACCTTATAACTTGGTCCCTCGAGCCGCATCACAATTTATTTGTTCTGTTATTATTTTTCTGTTCTTCGTTCAAAATTAATCAGCGACTAGCCGCGACAGCCAACAATCCGTTAACCTTGCGCGCTACAGATGTAATCGGCTTGTCAACACTTTATAGCAAATTCAACGACACCGGTAGCGATTATTCGAGGAACGGTGACCGCTGAGTGAAAAATCTTAGGACTGTTTACATTTTTTTTACCTTATTATTTTAAACAACGTCTTACCATCAGACGAATTTTGATAAAAAGTATTAAAGATCATTAGGAAGTAAACAAAAAAGAATATGCAAGCAATGTCTCATTTACATCAAAAACTAAAAGGAAAGCAAATGTGCCCGCTCTAAATACGGTTTTCAGGAAATCTCATTAAGTTGGGAAGCAATGCAATTTGGCTGTAAACGTACGCGAAGCATGTCCCAAAGTATAAACATGGAGAGTTGCTTGTTAAAACTTGTTGCGAGCTGCCGGTGGCCGAATTAAAAATGAACACGGCGCCGCTCGCCGCCGCGCGCGCCGCACGTGCACGACAGCAGCGAGCTCACTCCGTATAATCACTGTTACATATTCACTGGAAAATGTTCATTTTTAATTCGCTTTTCAGCAGGATTCAACTTTGGACTACCCACATCGACATGGAAGTCAAATTTACGTCTAATCATACTTTTTATGCCCAAGTATGTACTATCTTTTAAATCTTGCATTTTTATTAAATTATGATTTAAAAATGTCCTTTAATTTTTAGTCTTTTGTTTGTCGCAGGAAGGAACCACATTTACATAAATGCCACGTTTACACAAACGGAGCTTTGACGGACGGCGATGCGAGCGGCCGGCCGGATGCGCTTTGTGCACACAGGCTTCCGCGGACCAGCCTTTTGGGGATCTAACAGTCGTGAAATTTTATAAACATATTTGTAAAAGCGCAGAGCTGACTTATAGTGTCTATAAAATGTGAAGAAATGATACTTTATTTAATATATTATTGCTCACGCATCACCGACATTAACCGGCTTAAGTCCATAGTCTGTCAATGCAAAAAACGCTAAAAATATAACAAACTATTACTGAGCAGCGGATATTTAGCAAATGTGACGAACGCGGTAGTTTCTTAGAATTGTGTCCCGGAGTGTCATAAATAGCAGTAAAACGGACTATGAACGCAAGTGGAAATGAGTCATGGGGGCTTGCCAACTATTGTAGTACAAGGAGAGAAAAATGTTGTGTAGGAAACACCGATAACAGAATATCGTTAGGTAGTTTTGCCTGCATTCTACGAAGGAAGAACGTAGCGCCGCGCACTGCCCCACGCGCGTGCCTTTGTTCACGACGTGAGCCGAGGACGCAGTACACTAGTGCTCGTACGACATTGACATTGGTCATTTACATTAGAACTAAAGTTCAGTAGCTTATTATAGAGTATGATATAGAGATTTTTTTCCAAACATTTTCTATTTAAGAAGCGTAAGACAATTAAATGTGCGTGAACGATATGATACTGAAATGAGAAGCTACAAAATATATAAAAAAAACTAAGGTTTTAAAAAATTCTTTTCAAACTATTAGTATATATGTAACCTCCGAAAGCGATTTAATTAATTAAGAGTCCATCTGGTGTATACCGACATATTTTTTAGCAATTGTGAGATTCAAATCTCACTACACAAATAATAAGATTCCTAACAGAAACAAACCAATCGATTACATTACGTACAGTCATGTTTTTTATTAGAATTTAATTTTACTACGTAATGGACCTCAACATCGTAAACATTGGTCCCGCGAGTTCGCGGGCTCAGTGTTCTCTATCTCATAGTAGTTGCGAGCAGTATGTAAACACGAGGTGCCAAAACTAAGTAGACCCCGCGCGCCGGCCTCTGCCCTGCGCGAAACGCGGTATTAACTAGCGCTTGCCGCTCGCAGATTAGCCGACGGAGACAAACTCGTCACGTAGCAGCTTAGCGATTCCGATGGGAGTTGCCGACTGAGGGGTGGAACAAAGGGGCCCTTACACTTTAATACTCTAAAGTGTTGTAACCACTCCGAACTGTTTATGAGTCGCATGAATGGCTAAGCGAGTTAGTTTCATTACTTAATAGATAGCTCTTTATGTAGCAACAGAGTTGAAATGAAATGTTAACTGAACAATAGTTATATTGTATTAGTTTGATAATAAAATTGTGCTACATGCAATTATCATAGTACTTTTTACAGCTATTACGCACGTACGGAACGCACTGGCTTAGTTTCGACAACGACGAGGCGGAGACGACGGGCATGTTGCTCTATCCGCGTTACAACAGGCGACAGCACTGGTAAAGAGAATTCACTGTGGTACTTGCGCAATGTAGATTTCCATTGGGACCACGCATTAGAAACAATAATCCTGTTCAAGAAGATAGAAGCCAAGCGCTACTTCAACAAGGCTAAATCCCAACCAAATAAACTTATACAAAATATAGTCTCTTACCCCCACCGACGAGCAGGAGTACCACATCTCTTAAGGCGACCGAGACACGTAATAGATGACTCTAATGACGACATTACACCTGTACCGCTTCCAGTGGACTCGTCATTCTCCAGATATGTATTCTACGACAGTCATGGTCACCACACGCACTGCTCCCCACAGCAGACGTTCTCAGTCTACGCACGAATGACCGTGAAAGCTCGACGACCTTTGTTAAATACATACCGTGGCTACCCCTGCTAAGTTACGAATTGACAGGAAGCACTCATGGCTGAGTCGAGTTTCGCACGTCTCCTGGCAATGAAGCTCACAACAAGCTTAGCAACAACAGATATTGATTGAGTCCGTAAAGAGTACAACACTGTGCAGCGAGCAGCGTTTGGCCGAGCGGCCGGCTCGCTGACTGTCTGTGCTGTACTTTGTTAGCTCAAGTCGCACATTTCAGCCTGAATTGACTCTTTGATACGACTCAGGGCTAGACGAGGTTACGGAAATTATTGTGAACTTGCACTGAAAATCGTCTATGAATTCTCAATTTAGCTATATCTAACTTACAAAACGATTGTTGGTGTTCCACGAGTTCCAATAGTTAATTCCATCCTTGTAGCAATTATGTGTTTCATAGAAATATTAAAAAAACATAGGAATGTTTAAGGAACAGTTATCATATCTGTACTATAGAACCTACGAATACTTTCTTTCGTATAGTAAATAGTGGAATCTCGCATCAGGACGAATTCTCCAGGGTCACGTTACTGTCAACTGAAAACTTTTGTGCTAGAATAATAGACATTAACTCTTATAACATTTTAGTTTTATGTTTATTAAAATCATATAACGGCAATTCTTCCAGGTACTTAACTCTGAATTGCTTACGGAATTCCACTTTGATGATAATAAAAGAGGCTGAGAGATTTTGCCACAGTAAATTATTATTAAGATTTATTTTGCGAATCCTCAAATAGCGTATGCACTTTGACTTCAGACAAAGTAGAACCAAAGGGAGCGTTAAATCGTGAATCTGATATTTATTACTTCTTAATGAATCAACGCTTTCGGGTGTGCTAACGTTGCAAGTAGGGCCTTGTCGACGGGAACGAAAGGCTTAGTGTAATGAGTACGAGTCTTGATTTGTTAACATGAGGCAGAATAGCCGCAAGTGGTGGAGAGCGAGATCCGGCGACATCAGGCGAGATCAGTGCAACAGTTCGGTCTTTCAAATTGAATGTTCTATTTGGTAATTTGTATACAACGTGCAAAACATCTAAACATTAAATATTTACTGAACTATTGTACTTACCGATGAAGCATCGAGATGAAGCACTTAACTAATATGTGATTTTCCATTTCTTATAACGAAGTATGAAATTTGAGTAAACTACACAACTCTGTTTACTACAGAGTGGTGGTTTTGCCGAAGCAGTTGACGTCCGCGTGTTCCGGCACGAAGCACCAATGAAGTGACCATTACAGTTTCGATGTCGCAAATGGAACGTTTTCTTTTATAAAATGCGTAACAATCCATGGATATTGAACTCGTTAGGTAATATTATCTAATATTATCTAGGGCTACGACGTTTTAACGTTACATTAGACGAGTTTTAATGGAAACAGCACCGAATGACAAATGGCTTCGGGACGCGCCAAAATTTCCATTCGCTCGGCGAATACATCGACGTTGTAAATACGTTTAATTCTTTAATTTATTTGTTTTCTTACAGATCGCAGTTTTGGCAAAGTGAAATGAGATTC
>DWMG01003566.1:0-11753 GCA_018244855.1 Elbella merops
TGAGTGTTTATACACATGATTATAAATGTACCGGCTTAACTCACGTACGTTTTTCGGGGTGGCCCGACTAGTTTCGAACCTGTACTAGGTCCTTCCTCATGAGCTCCCGGCATATGAGTATATAGTTATGAAATAATTTGTACTGAAAGTCTATTGCGAAGGATCGGGTGCTGTGACATACCTTGGGACAGACCTATGTCCAGCAGTGGAGCGCTAAAGACTGATGTGATGGTCATGATGATGACGATGAAAGCCTACTAGTCTTTGTATTATGGTCTGTTATGACGAAGCTAGGTCTATAGGAGCCTAATACAAGACATATAAAGGTAAAAATGATTTTTTTAAAGTATACATTATCTGTCTTACGCCGCATTTTCGTTTTTGGTCACGTTGATATTGGCCAAATGCAAGTCTGTCACATCATTAACACTTACCATGACTTTATGGTTAGCTGTCATAATTACTTGGAATTAAAAAAAAAAATTTTTTTTTCTATACCAGAGAGAAAATACGTTGACGTTTAAATTAATAACCTCAGAACCAATAAATATATGCTTTGAAATCAATTCAGTTCAGCATCGAACACGGAGCTACACGGTAGGTACCTATATGTATGCAAAAGGTTGTATCAACCATTTTATACTAGACAGGAATAATAAAAAGTTCTGTAAAACTAATTAAATAGGTATGTTTTATAGATTTCATAGAGTTATTATACTTAGAGTAGGAGAGTCAGTCTAAAATGTGTCCATCGAAATAAAAGGGAAAGCAAATGAGGCTACCTACCAGTTTCTACTCGCGCACGCACAGCTTGCGTTAGCGTGAGTTCATTTGAAAAAAAGAACAAGCTGTTTTTTTGCTGCGCGTGCGTTATTGATGCGGTAGAGAGAGATAGATAATGCTATCAGACGTTGCCGCTTACAGGCAGCCGTATGTTTTCCCTCCTCTATTTATAATACCTCTATGATAGATTTAATCAACTGTTTCTAGTTACCGTGAAATTAGTCATAAGTTAAAATGTTACGGAGTTGCGTTATAGTGGTTTCGTGTTTATGTTACGCGAAGGCTTCAGAACCTACATTAACTTGTCGGGTAACTGTCTTAAATAGTACTTGGCGGGCGTGATGCGATTTTTTCATTTTATTTTGAGATAATTAACGAGGAATATGGTCAAGCTAGGGGTTCTAAAAAGCCTTAAAATAAGCAAGAACATTAATTGATTTATCGAAATTATCAGTAACAAAGTATGATTCTTAGAAATATACATTTAGGATTGACCATCGTAACGGACAGTACATATTTTGCATTTTTATCTTTATTTAATTTGGGGTCAGATGCGAAGTTGTTCAAAATGCAACATTTACTGTTATTTACTTTAACAAGGAAACAAAACTTTCGGTTCTATAGTTTTCGGTATATCTGTTATAAATTAAAATATCAAATGAGATTAAAAAGTATAATATATTTTTATTCTTTGACCAGTTTTTGATTATTTTTGTATGGTGTATTTGCTGAATTAGGTTTAAATGACTTATATATAGGAACGCAGCAACGACTTCCGACAAGATGGCGGCCTGTGCTTCGAGATACCGCCCTGGCAGCATCAGCCCGTGGAGGTGGAACAGCACCTCCAGAAAGTCCGGGAGATCTGGGGGAATTCTTCGACACACCGACGTTTGATAAGAGGACCTACGTTAGCTTTAGTAAATAGGTACATACATATATACATACTACGTATTTATGAGGTCACTTACATATTTTACAGTGGTATATATAATCATCATCAGCCTAATCTCGTCCACTGCTGGACATAGGCCTCTCCAATAGCACGCCACTGAGCTCGATCTTCAGCTCGTCGCATCCAACCACTGCCAGCCATTTTGCGTATATCGTCACATGTTCTAACTGGAAGCCGACCTACGCTACGACTACGTACTAACCATTAGTAAGCTTAAATTAATTGTTCATATTAGGCTTATATAATTGTATTTGTGCGTGACGACTTTTTGCTAAATACTCATAAATATAGTTTAAGCAGGTAAATTAACTTGTCGGTTTATTCGGTCGGTCAGTAAATTAACAGGTCGGCGCTGAAATTAATTAACAGTTAGTAAATGAACACTTTTTGTCGCGTTTAATCAGATGCTGAGAAATAAATTGTTATGTGCCTTTACTGTCATCTATATTATTTATTTATTGTTCTATCGCCACCCAAAACCCCTATAGTGTAGAAAGCACACCAAGTGCCAAATATGGATTTCTCGTAATACGTAAAACCTAACAGACTTGACGTGATTCTTGTATAATTATCACTTTATAAACGCGTATGAAGAAATTTACGAATGTAGCATAAGTGCGTCAGAACTGTAAAAGCAGAGGTTGCATTCGATGCTCTCTGCCAACCCCATGAGGGTCTGGCATAATGATATGAGAATAGTAATAGTAACAGTACGCCAGTTTCGGAGATCTCATCAGAAAGTATAACCGGGTATATTCATAACGGGATAATCTCAACGATATCCGGGCTGCAGGTAGGGCATTGCCAAAACGTTTTACTCCGTTGCTATCGTTATGCGTCTTGGCAGCTGCAGTCGCCCTCCGCGCTGCTCTCGCCGCCGAAAACAATATATTTCGCCTAAATATCCGCTGAAAAATCCGTTCCCTTGTTAATTATATTCAACGCTGATGTATATTGCTCATGTTTCTGCTGATAATTAGAATTTGGTCTCGACATAACTCCTAAAGAATAACCATCATTTATCTAGTATTTCGTGTATGTGTGTAATTATATTATATTTATATATTATAAGTGTCTATTTATATATGTATTCATTTACATTAATATACGTAGGTATATATTTATATAATTATGTAGCTATTTGTGTTTGTATCTGTATATTATATTATGTTAATCAAGTAGTTATATTATTGGAAATTTCTTAGATTTGTTTTATTTTATTAATGTTCTACATTTATTCTTTTTTATTTTAATTCTAACTTTTATTTCCTACTCCCCAAAGGTTGACTGGCAGAGAATGCTTTTAGCATTAAGTCTGCCTTTTTATTCTTGCACGATTTTGTAAGGTTTAAATAAAGAATAAATAAATGAATAAAAATAAATATTGTTGCATATGTTTGTTATCTCTGTCGTAGTATAATATCACGCCTCTATTTCCTTTAAGGGATAGGTAAAGGAGTGTAATGCTCCCACTTATCAGCAGTTAGGTCAAACATCCCATGCAATAGGACGAGAGCCTATTGAGATATAATACAATAACATACCTATCCCAAATTTAGACTCCGATCCCCTATTGGGAATTTGAAGTTAAAAATCCCAATAATATTTAGCCTGTAACGGGGATGGAACCCAGGTCCTCTAATTCAGCATTTGCGCAACCACTAAACTAACAAAAAAGTATAACGTAGCGCTGGCCTAATCAAAGACTATGGCTCGACTATAAAAGTACGTCCTTAGTACCCAAGTAATGCACAGCAAAGTTCTTTTATTGGGAACTTATAAGCTGTTCTATTAATTGAATAAAGTTATTTTCATTCCCTAAAAATTATTTATCAACCTTTTGGATAATCGCGATAAAACGTTAAACGTTCATCAGATACGCCAATGTTTAATCTTGATCAACGGACACATTAACCGGCGAACGCGCGCACCCTGTATATTGTTGTGAAAAAGAACGGAGAGGTTAAAAAAGGCGATAAATAAAGGCGAAATAATACTCTCGTCAGAGGGCGCGGCGATCGCGATTTTTTACGGCATTATAGAGTCCCGGCGTATTCAATTTGCAGCAGAGCTGGCTCGCGGCCAGCTCTACCTCTGTGTACTAAATGCTTAACGCTACAAGAAATATTTCCAGCTCCTAATGTTGTAATTCCGTGTGGATTTTTCTGCAACGTTCAGTTTTTGCATTGTTCGATAGTCTGGTCTTTTTATAGACAATGAACCATTTCCCAGATTCTTGGGAAATGGACGTTTTAATTTTATTTGCCAAATTTGATAGTTTTAATAAAGTCATGTGAATTATTGTACACAAAAAAAAAATTATACAATAGATACCGATAACAGTATTTTCAAGATAATTTATATATTATTAACAATGAGAAATGGCAAGTCATATATCAAATTTAACTTGCAAGACACGACTTACATAAGGCCTTTGCACCTCGTATACAGAAATATATTTATCCATTAGGTAAACCTACAGCGTCACATAGTAAAATTATAGTACAAATAGAACTGACAATGAAATAATGAAGGGTGATAACGTTAACATTTAAGTATTTTTATAAAAATACAATATATGTACCTACATTTTTCAAAAGAAATCGTAAGACTATTAACAAGAAGTATTAAATTACTGCAAGGGTTACATATTAAAAACACTATTTATTATTTCCATATGCAATTGCACATGGATAATAGATTAAAGTATTAATTTTGTTTTAGTGTTAACTTGGAACCAATTCAAGCAGGGTCCAGTCGGGCTCAGCTAGTCACGGCTCCCGCGGGACTCGGGACGCCTTTATGTTATTGCCTGGCACAAAGTTATGTTCGGTCCGGTCGCGATTTGAACTTCACTAATGTTCTGTATATGAAAACGTAGGTACACAATCTATCCAAATGTACACTAAATCTAATCAATAAAATCAGTATGTCACGTATGTCATATCGAATTCAAAAATGTTATTATTACCTATGGTCAACTTATGAAATGTATAATTTAGATAAAAATACGTGTACATTTTGTACTTACGTTAACTAAACTGTACAATCCAAAATACCCAAATGTATACACAATGTACCTAAATGTATACACACAGTAGCTACATGTAAACTGTGTATATGTACAATTGTATACACAATTTACATGTAATTTATCCGTGTATATAATGCAATTATTGATAGATATTATTAATGTATACAAAATCCTCATATAAAAGACGCACGTGTGATATGTAGCAAAAGGGATACCTGGCAGCCGATCCTCTCTGCTTACTCTGCTTACCCCTTTAGCGGAACTACGTACCGACATAGCAGTAATTTGACTGCCTGGGTAGTCGAATAGTTACAAGTGCAACTGCTTATCAAGATACTTTGGGTTCCGATACCCGGGCAGGACAAATATTTCTATTTTTTTATTTCAGGATTTGCTAACTTGAAGTTCCCAATTTTCCAAATTCGAAGTCGGAATTTGTGCCCGGTGTATGGCCATAGGCTTACCCTTATTATAGAATATTTAACATAACTGGTGAAAAACTGTAGTACTACGCTCTTCTGCCTGCCCTTTCTGGGTAATACAAACATGATGGTACAGGTATATTCGATTTATTTTAACGGATAAGATGGTATTATTTGAAGCTATAAACCTACCAGTATTGACTTTGCCTGAACGCAGTATCCCCATCAGAAGTCGGACTCCAACTTAATCCGCTGCTTGCGGTTTATTAATCAGTCGCAAACTGCATTCACCTCCAGGAAGTTTCCTAACATACATGTCAGGAACTAGGTTACAAAGTGACTTTTCCTTCCCTACCTTCTGTTTCTCCAATGCCTTCTTAGGATTCGTTTCTGTGTCTTTGTGAATCAGAAGTTAGAAGTTTGAGTTCGTGGCAGAGGTTCGTTGCTTCGTTGAATATATGAGTCATAACCTCTAAAAGTTCTAATGGATAAGAAAACGTGACTAGTGTACTCCACTCCTCTGTTCACAATCTTGAGGATTACAGGCGTGATGTTACATTTAAATAAACATCTCAGTACATTTCCAATCATGACTGTCCGATCGCAAACTAGACAAAGACTTTGATGGGGTTACTATATGGCTGATAAACTCGGTACAAAATACATATAATACATACTTATACAGAATGGTATATAGATATCTATATAATGTACTGGTGGGAATCAAACACACGACGTGGGAATATAACACAGCAGTCAGATTGCATGTATATATGTAACGGTGGGAATTAAACGCACGACTTATAATAACATAGCAGTCAGATTCATTAGCCCATCGACCAAAAGGGCACTCAATTTGTACAGTATACAGTATAAAATCATCATATAAATAGAAAGTCCTTTTTTTCATGTTCTACTTGGTACAGGCCAGCACTATACAGATCTTCTTTCACACTAATGTAACAATCGAGAAGTGTCTAACAGTGATGATTCAGGGAATCCAAGTAGGTACTTAGAAAATGTCGAAAAAGTACTCGGCAGGTACGTACATATTATTAAACTGGATTAACGTAGACGCCGGAGCGCGGGCACGTTTTATTTATGTTTATGTGGGTGTCTCCGAGGAGTAGAGAATGCGAAGGCGTTGTTCCATCAGTTTGAGAGGTATTTGAGTTAATGTAACATTCTGCCTACTCTCACAGAACATCCAGTTTGGATTTATATTGGAGTTTATTTATAAGTGTTGGTTATTTTTACATGGCGTTTTTAATTTAGAACCCAAATTATTAATATTTCATCTATTCTAAGATTCCGTTATGTTGAAGTGTTTGTTGTTTTGTGAAGAGCTCTTCAGGAAATAAAATCTATGAACCTAAGCGCTTTCGAGAGAGACCTTGAATGTTCAATTTATTTAATTTCGTAGTATGTATATCCGATACGAAGAATAAGAATGAGTAATACATTAAATACACACAAAAGTCAATTGTAAATCCCACGTAAATAGTCGAAGCTACAAAATATATTTTTTGAATTTTTAACCCTAATAAACCTTTTAAATATACAATGCAACGTTTCAGTTTTGTTGGATAAAATTTTTGTTGGAATTTATAAATAAATTAAGCTCATGTTGGATGACAACTTCCTACATGAGCTTTATTTATTTATGAATATGCAACGAAACATATAAATCAAACAGGATATATTAGGGGTATAATAGTAATCAATAATAATGATATATATATATATATAATATAATTCCACTGCTGGAATATGGGTCGCCTCTCATATTGAGAGGGTTAAGCCCATAGTCTGCCACGCTGGCCAAGTGCGGGTTGGGAGACTTCACACATCTTAGAAAATTTTTATTTTTATAAATTCTAATGTGTGCAGATTTCTTTATGAATTCTAAGGTGTGCAGATTTCCTTACGATGTTTTCCTTCACCGTTAGCAAGTGACGTTTAAATTTAAAACGCAGTTTTGTAAAAAGGCGCGCGCCATGGATTTGAACCCACCACCCTCGGAGTGAGGGACTGAATTCTTAATCACTACGCTATCATTGCTTAAGGGTAAAAATATATGTTTTCTCGGCAAACAACTACTTTGAGGTATCCAGACATCCGACTTTTGACCTCTGAAGTAACATAGAATGTTCGAGAACGCCGAGTTCGCGCCAGTATCACAGGTACTGGCGCCATCCGCCATTGAAACGGAAACAATTAAATTTTCCACCTCGAAAAATAAACTTTAATCCGCGCCATGTAACTGGCTTTGTTTGTTACAAAATCCATCAGAATTCAATCTAGTAACTCGTTTCGTTCAGAAACATCGGAAAGCCATTCCGGTATTATTTGTGGCTGTGCGCAAATATAAAAATTCTTTTCTTTTGTCTTCCAATTTGGTTTTCATATTGTTGATGTTGGCGAGATAGATGCTGCCTACCTGGTGCTAACTGGACACCTCCTGCTATGAGTAAGCAAATTATAAATACAACATAATATGTGTTATGATGACGAAACAGCTGATAAACTAGATACATAGCTATATATACGTTTAATTAATAAACTTATATAGGTATCTTTACAAACAGACACAGGTACAAATACTTGTGCTCATCACAGAAATATTCATTCTGGGTGAGAATCGAACCCACGACCCCCGGCGCAACAGTCACGTTTAGTAACCACTGCACCAATAGGCTAGTTAAATATTCAATAAATGTTCAATATTCAAAAATATTCATCATCATCAGCAGCCTATTCCCGTCCACTGCTGAACATAGACCTCTCTCCAATGGCACGCCACTGAGCTCGATCTTCAACTCTTCGCATCCAACCAATCCACAAAATATATTCATTAAAATGCAAGTAAAAAAGAATTTACGTAGAAGTTCACCGCGTTTTCTAAATAATGCAAGTGCAAAACTAGAACATTTTAGTCCTCGAGGTAGTGAAAACGTGTTTATTACATGCTAAACTAATTTGAAAGGTATGTGAAGTCTGCCAACCCGCACTAGGCCAGCGTGGCAGACTATGGCCTTAAACCTCTCCATATGAGAGGAGACCCATATTCCAACAGTGGAATTATAATGGGTCGATTATTATTAAACTAATTTGAAACGTTACGTTAGCACTTCTTGCTAACTACCGACTCTCCATTTTTAAATAAATAGGAACTGTTATCATGCGGTCGAGCAACTGATTCTCGCGCCTGATTACCTTTACACCAGCATCCGTTAGGAATAAGGGATAACAATAAATCTACTTGCTAACACTCGCTAATCTATAAAGCCATGTAACACACATCCAATATACAGCAAATTATGTAGTAATACGACATAACTATGTATATATGCACTCGTAGTTACGGACAGTCTGTGAACACTGTATAAACGACCTCTGAAACCAAATCCAAACAGAATGAGGGAAGAATCGGTAAGCAACGTGGATCTCTATACCATAAAATCACGCCTGTATATCCAGAAGGGGTAGGCAAAGGAGTGCAGTACACTCCTAAGTTTCACCAGTTATGTTTTACGTCCTATAGAGTAGAGGATTTCTATACCGCTTTATAAAAACCCCTAGTTATAATATACTGAGTTTTATATACCATGAAAATATAAAAGAAGTGTACAAAGAGTCACCTGCCTTGGCCAAATAGGTCAGATATTCCATGATGAGGGAGACAAAAGTTCCAGAGCTAACTTCCGTATATTTTAGAAATAACGAACTATGTAGAAAAGGTTTTAAATAGTAAGTTACGTCTGATACGGAAATTGTGGTGATCATGGTGGCGAGAGGTCAATGCAATTAAAACACATAAAATTAATCAAAACATAAACATATCATTTTTTAGTATAACGAAATAAATTCTAAATTAGAACCGACTCAATGAAACGGCTACGCTTAGTTTCAGTTCAAAATGTAAAAAAAAATAGTACCACCACGCTTGTAATTCTCGAAGGGATTGGCAGAAGAGTGTACAACATGGCGACATTTCAGTAGTTCAGTAGTCGTTTAAAAAGTCAAAAATATTGTACTTTCACGCTTGTAATTCCCGAAGGGGTTAGCAGAAGAGTGTACAACATGGCGACGTTTAATTAGTTTCAATAGTCCAGACTCCGAGCCACTACTAGAACTTTCTACTAGAAAATCTAATTATCTAATTATCAGTATGAATCGGGAGTCAATCAGCTCTGTCCAGTTACATCAATCGATTTGTTTGCGCTAATCTGCTGCAGTTACGAGGTTAGTTGCGTTGTGACAGACGAATTACGCAGCCCAATTTGGAATTGGCTTTTAGTTCGTTAGATTTAAAAGCCATGTCACGAATTGACGCAACTAAATGCGCATACACACACACATGCACACATGTACACACCCACACATGTATTTGAACACTGCAATAAATGTCTGAAAATTTTCTCTTGTTCATACACAGTTTATTCAATAGTGAGCGCATCTATCTACGTATCTATGCAATTAACTATTAATGGATCTTATGGAGCAGTGGTTACTAAACACGAGACGAGGGTTGTTTGTTGAATTTCCCCCTAACGTAAATGTTTGTATGATGAAGGAGAGTATTTGTGGTCTGGCTGTAAATTATCTATACGAATACATGTTAAAAAATTTATACATTTAATTTGTGAGCTCTGGTTATCATGCGACTACCTATACCTAAGTGTCTCTGGATATTTCTATTTTTATTTTAGATACAATTTTCAATGGACCTTATAAACGACCTGAAGCTGGTACGGTTTAATTTTATGTCCAGGTCTGGAACAAAATGTCTCCATCTCTAATATTGCCAAGTTTTGATGGTTTATCTGGGCCCCCTTAGATTTACTATAGCCACAAAAGCTATTAAGTTATTAAAGTTGACTAGTAATTATTATGTGTACGAGTATATGTTCGTATAATATTTCTATACAAAAAGCTCATTATAAGACACCTACAGTTTATTACCCCTAAATTCATATTCATCAAATAATAATGTCTGCTTTCTAATTGTTTAATTTAAATCGTCACTTTCGGCGCGTCTCCACGCTTTGTACATTATATCACAATAAGCAAGACTAATGTGGAACTTTGTTTGAAGCTAATTAGTTTGAAGTCTGCGTCGCGCTGGAACACGGCACCCGTGGAGTCGCGTATGACATTCTAATATTAAACTTCACCCGAGACATGGGGCAGATTATTCTCATTTATTGTGAAAATTTTATAACTTGCGGTGCTTTATTTTAGTGCATTATACTTTGATATAAGTAAAATACAGTTACAAAAAAACCATAGACGACAACAATACATATATGTATTCCGATTGTCTATATATTAGGTACTCCTGTTTAACTACTGAAACCGATACATTACCGTAATCATGAATGAAAAATAATTAAATCTTTGCAAATATCCTTTTCAAAACTTTCGGCATTTGTTTATGATGTAAGTGCAGAACGAATCTTGTATATGAAAAGAACTTAAAAACTGAACATTAAGGGAAATAGGGATATATAATACGCTAGCTGTACAATGCCCCAAGAGAATTATTACTACTATTTGCTTGATATAATACTTTAGCAAATAGAGCCATTGAATGAAATGATAATACATTAGATAAAGAAGGAGTTGAATGATATTGATGATATTATTATTGATATTAATATATATATTGATGATATTACAGAGCGAAATTGTCAAGCGCTGAACTAATTAATCTTATATACACATAAAAAAGTAACATCGTTCCTGTAATTCCCGAAGAGGTGGGCAGATGAGTGTAGTACGCTTTCATGGTTCACCAGTTACGTCACGATACGATACCATAATATAAATTACAATATATATGAAGATTTCTTACATTTGTTGGACGTCTTTGATATTACAATTGGCATCTTCGAGCTCAGAATTTATTTAGGAAGTCGACTTTAAAAGTGAAAAGTGTTCTTTCTTAATATTCATCATCATCATCAGCCTACTCCCGTTCACTGCTGGACATAGGCCTCGCCAATGGCATGCCACTGAGCTCGATCTTCAGCTCTTCGCATCCAACCACTGCCAGCCATTTTACGTATATCGTCACTCCACCTAGCTTCATAACTTTATATTAATCCAACTGGAGTGACATAAATAAAACTAAAATAATAAAAATTATATCTTAACCAGTCTTTCTTTGAAAATAAGATTGCAAGCAGATGTTCAAATTGAATCAATTGTGGTGTCTCGCAAGGAGATATTATTGGCCCAGTTTTGTTCGTTGTACACAACAGAGTAGGAATACGCGGCCGGGTGCCGACAGAGTACAAACACAATTAGTTCTCTGAAAACGTCACTAAGTAATCAAATTGTATGGAACCTGTCAATACCTTGTGTATTTCAATTACACATCTCGAGTATGGCATGCTTGTACCTCACATTTTACGAGTATTACTGTGGAAAATATTGTTATATTGAATTTAGAATTGTATGGTGGTTGGTGCCATTAAAGACCGCGACTTGGCAAACGTAGCGTAGGACGCCCTCCAGCTAGATGGAGTGACGATATACGCAAAGTGGCTGGCAG
>DWMG01003567.1:0-11752 GCA_018244855.1 Elbella merops
CCTTCACCGTTAGCAAGTGATATTTAAACTTAAAACGCACTTTTGTAAAGAGGTGCGCGCCATGGATTTGAACCCGGCACCCCCGGAGCGAGGGGCTGAATTCTTAACCACTAGGCTATTACTGCTATTAGAAATTACTTATAATCAATTATAATTACTGATGTAAAAATTTAGTTTTCCTTCCTTTTTTTTTTATCAATTATAAAATTCCTAATAATAATCAATTAACATAATAAAATTGCTAAAGCATACGTACGTAAAAGTCGAAACAAATATGTGTAATCTTAGACGTTAGCTAACTATGTACAAAATAATTAAAATAAATAATTTAGGACATCTTGCACCGTCATTTGATTCCAAAATAGAGAATCCGTGCCATGGTAACTATAAAACTGATTATTATCTTATAAACAGATTCAAATGCCGAGGAAGACAAACCTATACCTATCTTTCCAAACATGTCAGATACCGGCTAATAGTCAGATGTTTCCGAAATCGGCGCGCGTGTATGAAGAAAGTGATGAATTTAGAAGACGCACGTTAGGTCTGTAAACATGATGTTACACGTACTTGATGGTATAAGAACAATAAAGGTACACACACAAATACATACTTATACGGAATTCAACAAAACACAACAAACATTTTGCATATCACACAGACATTGATATCCTCGTTGGTCGAGTGGTTGCAAGCGCGACTGCTGATCAAGAGATTTTAGGTTTAATCCCCGGGTCGAGTACTGTTGAGATTTTCTAACTTGTGATTGCTAGTAGAGGTTGTAAAACCCATAACATCACACGTGAATCGTGGGAGTTAACACTCCTCGGCCTACTTTTTCTGGGAATACAGGCCTAATGTTACTTATTATACTTAGAAATATTAGTATCGGGTTGAAATCGAATCTTCAATCATTGGATTCACAGTCAAGTTCATTAACCAGTGGACTAATTCTAATATGTTGACCCTATTTAATTGAATTGTATATACCACAATTGTATTATATTGCGCTCTCTGCCTACCCCTTAGAAACTTGGCGTGAAGATATGCATGTATGTATATACCACACACATTCAAAAATTTCATATGAATGATAAAAATGTTGAAATATTTCCATGCTCTCCTGAGGCTTTTAAATTATGGCACAGTAAGTCTCTACAGTCGCGAACAAGCCAATAGATCCTCTAAAACTCTAGTAGTGTCAGTACTATGTAAATTTTATATAAAAAATAACTGGTTAGCCTGTCACGTTTTAAATGCATGGGCAATACTAGTCAATTGAGATAAAAAAAGTCAATAGTTGTGCGATGTAAAAGCAATCAATAATGTAATTGTTTCAATCATAATAACTAAAGACATATTCAGTGGGTGACGAATGTCGATATTAATTTGTATCGATTGTAATTAAACGTTTAATTACAACATGTAGATAATGTTCACGAGTATTTTTTTCATTATGACTGTTTGCTACCAGTGATCTATTAGTTTTTTTATTCAGATTGCGTTAAATATGATCCTGTTACTATCTATTACACTGTTACATTTTTACAATTATATTTTAGTAAGTATCATTAATTTATCAAAAACATAGTAGTTTTAAGCTTGCTAGCTACAATGTAAACAAAATAACAAGTTTATTTACGTTTGGAATTATATTGAATAAGTATTTTTTCATTTCAGAGACATAATATACATAAGTGTCTTGTGTCATTATAATTTAATTAATCGAACGTTCAGACATTTCGGATAGTTTGTTGACATACATCAGTGTACATTAAGATGTATGTTGTGTGCACTATCCGAACGAGATCTAAAACGTACTACGAGTTGGTATCATGTGCGTTTTATCGACGATTCACACTTTACCGCATAATTGTTTCCACACACATTCATGAATGGCGATCGATTTAAATCGTCAGTTTCAACGATATGCAATAACCGTATGTCACTGTTATGGCGCATAAAAACATAGTGACTACCTGTGTTTAGTGTTGCCCATTACGTGTCAGATTTTATTGACTATTGCCCATTTGTTCAATTCACGCTGTAAAATTTTACATTCATATAAATCGGTATAGTTCTTTTATATGACAATACAATTTAAAACATTCACTTCAATACTATCCAACGCCTACGTACAGAATACAAATATTTTGTGCAATATAAACAAAGAGATTCAGTTTATATAATAAAGTCAGATAAAACTTAGATTCATTTTTTCCATGTGTTCTACACATCATAGATATTCAATACTGAGATATTTACAAAATACGAATGCTTTTATTTTTAAATGATAACTTCTTAAACTTACGAGTAGGTACTACCGTTGCACTGCTGAATTTTCTTACAATAAAAATGATTTATGAGAAAAAAAAAATTCTAAGATGTGTCAATTCTGCCAACTCGTACGACTGCCCCATTTCAAAACCTAGTAAGGACTCAAAACAAAAAAAATAGAGTAGAGCGCATAAACGTAAAACAGGTCGACCTTAGAAAAGTATTTATGTTAGGTAAAAAACGGGTGTTGATTGCATAAAATACTAAATAATAGCAAGTCTAGAGACTTACTTGGTTTTGAATTGGTTAAAGTGATTTACTAAGTTTTAAAGTGGGTACGAGGGAGTAAATGATGCACTTACTAGGTATCGATGCTTAAATATAACTGCTTTCCTGTGAGTTTAAGATGCTGGTGTTTTTGTATTCGGTAGGGACATACTAAGTCAGCAAGATTATGCTATAAAATGATTGTTGTAAAAAATGTCCCTTACTAGGTTTTGAAATGGGACAGCCGCGCACTTGGCCGGCGTGGCAGAATATGGCCTTAACCCTCTCAATATGAGAGGAGACCCACATTCCAACAGGCCAATTATTATTGGAATATGATCTGACCGATCTGCTTATCTTGTATATCACCATATTCATATGTAGAGTACCATTTTGCACATGTTACACCCCAGTTACAGTTTCACCCCAGTTGTGTTTAAATTTTGCGCATACAGTGTTGTCATTGCATGGCTCTTTTAGATTTCTTCTGAATCCAAGAAGAACGTTCGAAACTTTCTTGAGTATCATGTGCAACTGCAATGTTGATATTTCTATTGCGAACGTTATACCTCAATGCTTCGCGAATCGCTTTTATTCTGGCAATTTTATTCAATCCCAATTTTTAAGCCCAGTCGAGATATTAAAATTTTGTGTAATTCGTACCTAGATTGTAGCGTAGAATCTGATTCAGAGGGTGCAAACTAGAAGAAGGAAAAATTCAGGATATTGTTCTCCGAGCATTTAACACTTGGCTCTAGTGGTCATGCTAGAAGAATAACTGTAAGTTGCAGTTCCTACTTTTAGTTCTTCATGCTCCAACATAGACGTATTCCATAATCTCTTGTTTATGGTTATCATTGTATATTATCATCTAAGGGTACTTTCTAAACATCACGCCTGTATTCCAAGGAATAGGCAGAGGATTGCGATGCTACTATTTTTCACCACTTCTGTCACATTATATTCCATATAATTAGGATTGATCCTATTCCCATACACCGGGCACAAACCGAGACTCTGCTACTGGGAAGACAACTGGGTACTATTGGAATTGGCAATTTGAATTTGAATTTTAGTAGTCGCAAACCATTTTCATAACTTTTTTATCTTCATTTTATCCCAAATGTGTTTTAAGCGTCCAATTTCCAAAGCTCTAAGTTAGGATCTTGCTTTTTTTATATGCCATTTTTATACACCTTGCCACATCTTGCCAAGTATCGGCGTCTAGGTCAAGACCATGAATACTATTGCGCAGTTAATAACAATATATCGCTATGAGAACCTTATCTCTCAAACTATAAGCGATTTCATAATCGAGCCGTTATTTTCGCCGACCGGTATATCTACTCTCAATCATTGAGACATTATTTAAAAAACAATATAAGCATACAAATGGAACTTAAAACTTTAGTTTTACAATAAAAACCGGCCAACGACCTTTAAACGGGCCACAGTGCGTGTTAAAAACATCGCGTCATTAGACAAGGCGGAGGTACGAGCGCAGCTCTCCACTCCGGATTAACTATTGTCCCATTTAAAATCCCTACTTCAGATAATTAAACGATTCAGAAAACGTACTGGTCACATTCACTAAAATCGATCCATTAGGTCAAGGGTCGCCACAATGGTAGACGAGGACAGGTATATTTTATACGGTTGCGCTGCGTAATTCCGTTTGAAATGGCGAATCACGCCTCCAACACCAGAGAGGGACAGCACTACCGACGGTGAAATGTTGGCAAGATAAACGGATAATGCAAATAAGACTATAATAATTCTACTTAAAGTTTATTTTAGACGTGTCCCCGCTGAGTCACGATTTCGATATTCCGTTCAGTGGCTGTCGGTATTTCACTTCATTGTTGCTATTCATTTGTGTTATATTATGTTATCTAATTGTACAGTTGTATAAAATATTTGCACAGCTGAGAGCTGTTATGTTAATACCAATCAAAATGTATGATTGGCGATATACATTTTTATAATTACTCAAAATTGTATAGCGTTTTTTTCCTCGCAAAGTCGATATATCAGAGCTTAATATAATAATACCGTTCAATAAGTATATGAAATTTACAAAAAAAATCTCTAAGACGTGTGAAGACTGTCAAACCGCACTTTAACTTCTTTCACTTTTTCTCATTCTGTGAGAAGACCAGTGTTTCAACAGTGGAATGTCAAAAGGTCCGAGAGAAAAGTATGTGAAGATATTTTCATTAATAGATTTGACGTGGTTTAAAGAAGGCATTGCCATTTAAAAACGACATAAACAATAGAAGACGCGTACCGCACGCGATTCAAAACATTCGCTAGCCTAGATTACGTGCGCGTTTCATTAATGCCGTTGAACGCGTGCAATCCGCTGCCCAAATCTGCATAGCTCGCAACCTGCATGTTTTTTTTGCCGCACAGTCGCGTGACAATCGCAATAACCCACGGCACATAGGAACACTATGACCGTTGAAAACGATAAGCGCTTAAGCGACATGACCGCGAGAAATGTTCTAATTACTCAATTTTCTATCGCAGTACGCCGAGTAATGCTGTTCCATTAATGTTGATATCACAAATTATTTCAAAAATGCTTCGCTTTTTGCTATTATACCATCACGCCAGGTCTCTTATGGAGTGAATAAAGAGCACCGAGTGAAAAATATCTCAGTACTTGCAACTTGAAATGCTTCTTTCACGTTGATTGCTAAAACAAATTTATTTGATTTATGGGAAAAAAAGTGTTATATGTATGAGATTTATTTTTGCGATCGACAAGAGATAGTGTCTATCAGTTTCGACAACGTGCGAACTGTTGCATCACCTACATTTTGCGAGATACTGCAATTCTATCTTCCCTAGATCTGCTCAATAGAGAGATCGGAGTATCTTAGATATATACCTACGTTTTAAGAAGCCATGAAAGATAACCAAATGCGACGATACAGACGTGCCCGGATTACATGGCAACACAAAATATTGGCGATTACCATTATCGAGCGATACATACATAAATAGATTTAGCGCACTGACTTATTAAATCTCTTCTTGGAACAGCACCAAGTAGGCTTGCGAGGCGAGTCAGCTTATCTGGACTTATCTTTTGAAGACTGCATTGCTCGCTGTTGCCTTTTCTCTACGTGGAATGCTGACTGCGATGGAGTATAATGGAAATAAAACCACTACATATATTATTAAAACTAAATTTAAGTAGGTACTCGTAAAAGTGTAACGGTAAATTTATGTAGAGTAAGAACTCTACATAACCGTGAAAACCCATATATGAAATGATTAGAATCTATGTTTTAAGTAAAAAAATAGATTCTAATCATTTCACAAATTCGACCACGTTACCACTACTACACAACATCACGCCTACATTTCTCCTAAGATGTAGACAGAAGGACGCAGTACTCGCACTTTTCGTGAGTAATATTACACGCTCACGGAATATGGGGTAAGTGTAGTACCATGAAGGAATCAGTTTTTGATTACATGATATAAGCAAAACGTTATAGCAATTTCGGAAGTGTCACGTTCACAATATAAGCTTGTGTCGCAAGTGAGTATAAACAGATTAAGTAACGGTCACTTGAGGCGGTAATCAGTCAAAATCAATAGCGTGCCGTCTCCCAACCGGACTGTTTGTATAAGATACTTCGGATGATAACGGGCGACGGGCCGCGGCTGGACGCGGGAGACGTCGATAACACGCAGCCCAGTCAATTACTTCTACGTGTCAATGAGGAAAGCATTGAAGACCTGCTGTTTAAATCTCACCAATACAATTTCACTACACACGTGTAATGTTTTAAATTATACATCAATTAATTATCTTCGAATAAACTTCGAATCCTTCGAGCGCGTGAAGGGAGTGATGAATATAAAAAAAACGAGTGAGATCTTTAAGATTAGAAATATTCCACACTCGTTGCTCTCTATCTATCCCTCACAGAAACTGGCGTGATAGTATAATACTAATTATGATTAATTATCTTCATTGAATATAACACCATTCGTTTAGATAGAAGTTCAAGCGATAGCTCACTTGTAATAGTGAGTTTTTCACAAAAGCTTCATTAACATCAAGCTTATTTTAGTTCATTTGTTGTCGGTAACTTTGGGTATTTAGCGTCTAAGTAAGAAAAATGGGTTTTCAATTGGACAAAAGCATTAATTACTAAATAACATGCAGAATTAATCTGGCGGTAGTTATTAGAAATTGCACAATTTCAACATATGCCTTTGTGCGTGCAAGCGAAAACAAGTGATTCTAGTATTGTTATATCTTCATGCAACGTCTCTTAAGGAATAGGCAGAGAGGACAGAGCAGCAAATATCCTGTATCCTTACAAGCCTGACGTGCAAGTTCAACATTCATCATTCTCTTCGTACGTTGAGCGATTCCAGCTATAAATGTACCATTAGATTGAATACAAGGCGCCTTGTACAGCACCAGGGCTGTAATCTAACGAGCCTCAGCGTCACCGAACTCCTGATAACACGGATAACCACTGCTTCACTAATATCAATTTGCCGCGTATCGTACACAAGTCGAGTAGGTATAATTTTTAAGTACAAACATCGGTGAGTTCGATTATAGGACTATTTTGACAACGATAAAACTGTATGCGCGCTTCACGGGATATTGTTAGAGGCTTTTGTATGTGTGGGCTGTGTTTCTACGTTGGGGTACATGGAGTTGTACTGTTACTTTTCGTCAGTTATTTTATACGTCGCATGGATTAGGCGGGACCTATTGTCGTTTCAATATCACAAATTTTAAAAATGTATTTCGTCAATATTAAACATTTACATCATATTTTTCGAAGACATTCATGGAATCATCTATGTATTATTTATGTGAAAACAAAACTCTAATGTATCAATAATGGTACGCCTCGAAAAAAATGTATCTAGCTATTAAAAAAACATTTCTATCTCATTTTCATTTTAACAGTCAAAAGTAAAATTATCGCTAACATGAAATATTACATCAGAAATATAATATACAGTTACGTTGTTACCTCACGGTGACCAATTTAGTACGAAAGGCATACGAGTTGGTTGAAAAATAATTAAAGCGAGTCGAATATGGGTCAGCAAACTAAGGTGGGGTTCGCAAAATAGTTTATTTTTTGACTTTATCTCTAGGTACGGTGCAGAAACATTGATTAGATAATAGTAAGAGATAAACACGCTTGAGTAAATAAAAGATGCATATTTTTAACCGATAGCGCGGCCCGCCATTTTCGCGCCTATCTACGTTCTGCATTTCCTTTGCGTTTC
Organism: Elbella merops; assembly: GCA_018244855.1. Taxonomy (NCBI): domain Eukaryota; kingdom Metazoa; phylum Arthropoda; class Insecta; order Lepidoptera; family Hesperiidae; genus Elbella; species Elbella merops. The sequence goes on from DWMG01003567.1 coordinate 7,825, forward strand.
GCAACATTCTATATTTGGCGGGATTTTTTAAGCAATTAGCAATTATTTGTGCCCAGTGTACAGCTATAGGTTCACCCCCCTATTCCATGGGACGTATAACATAACATGTGACATTTGGGAATCTACTATGCTCCTATGCCTACCCCATTGGGGACATTCTATTCTTTTAAAAACGCCTGTGAATCAAATATAGGTAATTAAAATTTTAATTCTCCCCCGATATAAATACGTTTAAGATAGTAATTGCCTAAGCCCCTGCTTATGAAAATTTAAGCAATTAAATAAACAGTATGTAGACGAAATTCATTTAAAATATTATTAAGCATTGGTACTAAGTGCACAAATCACAACACACATACATACATTTACAAACATTAACGAAGTTGCATTGAAACTCCATATTATTTTCATACATTCCGTTATACGCTATTACAAATACATACCTATTCAAATATTTCTTGGTACATTGGCATTATATAAAAAAAAAAAAAAACAAAAAACGATTAAAAATAAGAAAGAGTTGTCATTGAGCATGCATACGTAAGTAAAAAAAAAAATAATAAATCTGTATTAAAAATGACGGCAGTAATATATGTGTATATACATATATAGAAATCACATACACTTAGAAATAAATGACGCAAATATGTCTGTACGGATTGCGTATATCATCGCACAGATATATGATGCACACTTGACGAACGTTGAACAAGAAAGCTTTGTGAAATTATTATCAGCGGAACAGGTCCAGTCTTGTATCAGAATGTACTAAGTGAAACTGCGCTCCATTTATCAATTGCAATTTCATTATCTACCAGACACCTGAAGGTATTATCTTTGCTATACACGTGCTTTATTAACTTCTTGCTGCGTTCCCCTCTATAAAAATACTTTCCCAAGTTAAAATTTAACTTTCTTTATACTCTTTAGTGTATAGTATTTAGTATATAAATACGGTTTGTTATCCAATTATGATTGTTGCGCCATTACGCCAGATCTGTTACGGAACAGGCAGAGAGCACGGAATGGAGCTGGGATAGACTGGAACGTTCACCCCAATAGTTACATACTCGTATGTACGAGTACGTATGACCGCACGAAAGAGATCGAACTATAAAAAAATTTCATAAAATATTAGCCCTTATGTAACAAGAGATTGAAGTGTTGCGAAAAATTGTTTCAAAAAACTAAACATTTAACAAAATCCATTCACCGTTCGCTCCAGCTCTAGCTGGTTATGATATGTATGTCAAGTAAAGCATAAAATAGGTAATAATATCAAACATGATTAACGGTTCGAGGCGATTGCAGTTAATGATTCTAATATGTCAGACAGTGGGAATGTGTAACTTGATCACTATACCTCTCTTCGCCTTGAGTCATGGCACCCTCGGCTGTATGGTATCTCTCTTCGTGGTTTACATACTGCTTGGAATACCTCTAGTGTACATGGAATTGATAATTGGCCAATTTACCGGACGAGATTGCTTGGAAGTCTGGAAAATTCGACCGTTTCTATCACATACTAGCTATCTACTTATATTGTGGCAAGTTCTCATATTTATTCATAATCACATATTAGTCTGCTTTGCAGTACATTACTTGTTAATAAGCTTCGAAAATCCTATTCCCTACTATGAATGCGGGCCGTGGAGCACGGGAGATTGCAACATCCTCAACCATAATTACACGCTCAACGAAGATTGTCTGAAACAACGACGCGTGGCCAATTATTGTGATCATATTTACACCACGTTTCCGGAACATCAGTATTGGAAAGGTCATGTATTAAAAGGTGATAAAAGCTTTTATATAGCCTGGCGAGCGTGTCTTGCATCTGGACTGGTGTGCCTACTTTTATATTTGAGTTGTTTTAAAAGAAAACACTCTTTAAAATGGTTTGTGAGCTGGTTGCCAATATACCCAATATTAGTGTTCGTACCGATTATGATGGGATCAATGCTTCAAAAGGGACTTGTGGTGAAATTCGAGGAAGCCTTGGACTTAGACTTCTCTAATTTTGCTAAAAGATTTCGATTGTCGTATATTATTCAACAAGTAGTGTACAACTTAGGTGTCGGATCAGGAGTAACATTCAACTTTGCTTCCTCCGCCTCCTTCCGAACTAACTGCTTCTCCAATAGTGTTATAATTGTAATCATTACCGCTATTTTCAGCGTCCTGGTTGTATGTACTATATCTATGATGACTTGTCCCTATGCGTATCAGTTCAGTATTTCCACTGGAGCTGTAATGTTACCGCAAACGTCAATGATGTTTGAAAAGATTCCAAGATTGTTATATCAGTATGAGCATAGATTTTATTGGCTTATTCTCGTCTATAGCTGCTACGCCGTCATAGGACTTTGTACAAGCATGTTGATATTTTACAATTTCTTAGAGCTGATAGCGACCAGGAACGAAAAAGTCGCCTTTTATCCAGGTCTAACTTGTTTTGTCGGCGTTGCAATTATATTCTTGACCACAATTCCATTACTGAGCATTATTGGGACGTTCTACGATCAATCGTTTAAACGCTATATAACTTTAGTGTCAACATTATTTGCTACCATCGAGTGTATTGTGTTCATATTGTCTTACGGTATACACACATTTTCTGAGGATGTCCATTTTATGCTTGGAATCCAGCCCTCTTTTTATATGAAGACAGCGTGGGTGTTGGCCAGCGGATTTCTAGCGTATGCGATTGGTAATGAGCTAATTCATTATTATAACGCATACACTACAACGGGTGCTGGCGCGGTCGATAAAATAGGAATTTACATATTGCTGCTGATGTGCGGTCTATTCGTAACTTTATGCGTTGAAAGACTCTTAGTAGAGGTTTGCCGAAAAAGATTCAAACAAGTTTTAAAGCTGGATCCAAGTTGGGGCCCTAAGAGTGGCATACTTCAGCGGAGCAGGGCCATGTTCTCTGCGCAGGCCATGACCAAGGAATACATGTACCGACAGTACCACCTTCAGGCGGGCATCATATCAAGACAGAAAAACTCTAACAAGAGAAACATATACGAATTTGACGAACAACGATTTTCTTTATAGTTGTTTCTAATCTATCTTATTTCTATCTTAATTTTTTTATATTTTGACATTATAGTTTGAAAGAAATTAGTATTAATCAGAATATTAATTACAATAAAACTGTATATTTTGAATTACGATGTCGCATTTTTATTGTACTTTGAAACATATTGTTCTTGTAATTCTGAGCTCGTGACTCACTATGTACACATAATTATTATTATTGCCGATGGCTGTTAGGCTAAACTTGTATAGGATATTGCGTAAGTCGTAAAGAATCATATATGAGTCACAACCAAAAATATCCTAATAAGCATTTGTATGGTAATATATTAAATCATTATTTTGCTATGCATAATTATTCTCGCATCTATCGGGTTTTTTTTGTTAATACTATCAAACGACATAGTTGTGTTTTATTAGGGCATTAAACGTATATCGTAAAATATCTTTCAATTTCTATAGGGCTCATGCACCATGGTACAATAAAAGTATTGTAACATTCATTGTAACCATTACAGGATTACATTCGTTTTTGAGAGACCCAAAGTATAGTTTGCGGTCTCAGGTGAAATTTACATACACCGCGTATCGTCACAATTTTACTTTTTAAAGATGTGTGACAAGTATGCTCATCAAATTTATTACATTCTCGGGGGCCATAAAAAAGAAAGTCAACAGTTTCCGCTCGAGCAGCCGCCCACACTGGCAGCCAACTTTTATAAAGTAAAAGAAATATATAGGTTTATTTAAAAAAAGTTGCGCGCCAAGCTGTCTGCGCACGGCGCGGTGTCGCAAACACGTGACGCTCGGCTCGACCGCTCGCGGTGTGACGGAAACCAATGCTCCTTACTAGCTGGCGTGCGTGATGCTATCGTACCCATCC
>DWMG01003568.1:0-11750 GCA_018244855.1 Elbella merops
ATTCCGGTTGAATATTTTCCGTTGAAGAGTCCATTATTTTACTTGGCAGTTCACTTTTTATTGTAGTTATAGTGGTAGGTGCTAATTTAGATTCCGGTATTATTTCTCGTGTACTTGATGTCATCTCAGATACTTCATTAGTGTTGGTACTTTGATCAAAAATATTAGTGTTGTATGTGTATTCTATTAGAACATTCTGTGTCGTGGAGTCAAGTATTTTATTGTTCTCTTCGCTTTCTGTTGTGGTCACAGTAGGTGTTAGTTTTGATTCAGGTAATAATTCTCGTGTACTTAAAGTTATCTCAGAAATGTTATAAGTATTAGTAATTTGCTCGTAACTGGTAGTAGTGGAAGTAAATTCTGGTTGAATATTCTCCGTTGTAGAATCCATTACTTTAGTTGGCAATTCACTTTCTATTGTACTAAATGTGGTGGACGCTAATTTTAATTCGGGTATTATTTCGGGTGCACTTGAAGGAATCTCAGGAACTTTATCAATGTTGATACTATGTTCGTGAATATTAATGTTGTAAGTGGATCCTACTAAAATATTCTCTGTCGTAGAGTCAAGTATTTTATTTGGCAGCTTATTTTCTGTCGTAGGCACAGTCGTAAGTGTTAATTTTAAATCCGGTATTATTTCTCGTGTGCTTAATGTCATCTCAGAAATTTTATCAGTGTTAGTACTTTGTTCATGTGTAAAAGTATTGAAAGTAAATCCTGCTGGAATACTAGCCGTCGTAGAACCAACTTCTTTACTAGGCAGTGTACTGTAATTTGGACTTGCTACCGTGGTTGCAATAGTCGGTGTTAATTCAGAATCTCGCGTTACGTCTTGTGTAGTTAAGCTCATTACAGAAATTCTATCAGGTCTAGTATTTTGTACATTAAGAGAAGTATTGGAAGATAATTGTTCTAGAATGTTCTCAGTGGTAGGTTCATATTCTTTATTTGGTAAATTACTATAATCTACACTTTCTGTTGTTGTTGCAATAGATTCATGGGTTATTTCTTGAGTATTTAAATTCATATCAGAAATTTGATCCGTGCTTGTAGTTTGTGCGTTATCAGAGGTATTGTGAACGTATTGTTCTGTATTATTATTAGACGTGATCTCAAATGCTTTATTTGGCAGTGTACTGTAATTTACATTTTTGACTGTTTTTGCAGTAGTAGGTGTTAATTTAGATTCATGTGGTATTTCTTGTGTATTAAAACTTATCTCAGAAATTCGATCAGTGTTTGTATTAAAAGTATTATAAGTGATTTTTTCTAGAATATTATCTGTTGTAGATTCACCTACTTTATTTGTAAGTGAACTGTAATCTGTCATTTCTGTTGTTGTTTCAAAGTTAGGCATTCTTTCACCGTTTTGTGTTATTTCTTGTATATTTAAAGATACACCGGAAATTTTATCAGTTTCGGTACTTTGCGTATTAATAAAAGTATTGTAAGTGAATTCAGTTTGAATATTTTCTGTCGTAGATTCATGTGCAATATTTTGAAATGAACTAGGTTCATGCTCTAATTCACCTATAGATAAAGTTGTAATTCTATCAGTAGTTTCGGTATCTATGTTCGTGTATGAATCCCTGATTCCCAACGTTGATAATTTCTCTATACGAGAGTCTAGACTTTCTTTATCAGTAGAGCTCGGACTAAGCGCTGTACTATCGTACTGCAATTCTTTTACTACGGTTTTAGTTACCAACGTTTCATGTGTGTACCCGGTTTTCATTTTCGATTGTGTAGAAGAATAAAAGTGTTCGGTGGTTACTGCATTATCTTGTACATCGACTGTTTCACCGGAGGTATTAATATAATTAGTATCGGTGAATAAAGATTCAGTTGTTAATACTTCTTCCAATATAGCCGTCGATGACGAACTAAAAGTTTTAACATTTAATCCTGGTTGTGTGGTTTTTAGTACAAGTAAATTATCCTTAGTAACTGCAGGTTTTGTTTGTTCTATGGTTCGTCTTTCGGTATAAGCTTCTGGTATTGTTTCAGTAAACAAATTTGTTGAAATTGAATTTAATTTTTTTATGTTTTCTGTACTGCTTTGATCCTCTTGTGCGTGTTCGGTTGAAGAAATAATTTGTGAAGTCGTCGTGACAAAATTATCTAAATTAATATTGACGGTGTGCTCATGATACTTTGGTGTATTATTAATAAATTCAGAAGTTGTTTTACTTTCTGTATAAGAATCTTGATTTCCTTGTTTCGTTTCGTTCATGGCTTGATTTTGATTATTTATTTCTATATCTTCTTCGGAAGCAGAACTTTCTATTGCAGTATAATTTTTTGGTTGTATATCAAACATTTCGGACTTTGTAACTTCTTTGGAATCAAATGAGGTCTCTTTTGTATTAGAAATATTATCAATTGTACTCATTTCAGTTTCTTCCTCTCTATGACTAGTAACGAACCGATCTGTTGACTTAGTTACATGAGTTGCGATGTTTGTATCGCTATTTTCAACATATATTGTAGATGAATCTGAATAATCTGCTGTACTAGTGTTTATCTCATATATTTGATTATTTAAAATAATTCCAGTGGTAACTTTATTATCATAAGAAGATACTGTCTTATGAACATAAGGAATGTTTTTAACTGTGGTTAAATCTGTTAACACTGTTATTGAATCGGTAGAACTAATCGCAGTTGTAATATCATCCAAATAATTCATACTTACTTTGGATGTTAATTTATGTAAAATACTTTCTGTGGCAATATTTTTTGTGGAGATTTCATTTTGGTTAATGGTTGACATCTTTGTCAAAATCGTATTTTCAGTTGATTCCCAATTATAAGGTGGAACTTCTGTATAAGTTGTGGTGGTCCTAACTTCAGCAGCTTCTGTAGTTGATGGTGAAACCGTTGTATATATTTCGTCAGTATTATTTATTGTATTTGCGTCTACGTCATCACCAGAAGTAACAAGTTTTTTATAACTATTTGTTATATCAGATATAGAAGAATATTCTGTACTTGTCATCTCTTTAAACACCCCACTATCTGTTTTGTGCTTTTGTACTGATGTTTTGATATTTCCCTCATTCGTCCCAATATCATCCATAGTCCTTTCAAAATAACTATCTGGTGTTACTGCTGTACGCGTATATTCAATACTTAATGTGTTGGTGGGGTTTTCCTTCTCATCAATATTAAAACTAGAGTCTCTCTGTGTAGTCGCAATTTCCATAAACGTTTTGTTTACTGTTGAACCTGTGTAATCCGTCTGAGCTTTGGTATCATCATAAACATTGCCTGTAGAAGATGTTGTCGTTGCTTCAAATGTTGGAGTGTACTGTATCTTTTCTACATTAATACTGCTTGTTGTTAACATTTGATTCTCGATTCCCGTAGATAAAGGGTTTTCGCTATAACTATCTGATACTGTTTGTATATATTCGGTGTTTGTTACATCTCTTTCCCTTGTTGTTTCTTTCATTTCAAAATATCTTGTTTCTTCATTACTCGATGTTTGTCTAGGTACAGAGTTGTCAGTAAATGTATCATAGGTTGATGAATTTGTGTTATTAAATTCACCGCTTTTAAAAGACTCCGTAGATGTTCGCGATATACCTATGTATTCTATAACCCCTATGTCAGTAGTAATTTCTATTTTCGACTTTGGTTTAGTAACTCCAATATCTGAATAATTATCAATTATTTTTTTAGTAGTTTTGTCGTCCTGGTCATCTAAAATATTTAGCTTTTCAGTGATTGAGATTTCTTCACCAGTTTCGGCTTGCTTTTTATTATGTATATCAGCATGCTGTGATTTAGATGATAATTCTTCAGTAATAGGATATATAAGCGTTGTGGAGTATAAGTCAGAATTTGTGGATGGTATAGCGTCAATGGGATTTTCGTAATATGTTTTAATTGTTGTCGTTTCGGCGACATCTTCATTATAATATGAACCATGTTCATGTCCAGTTAAACCTGTACTATAAATAGATTCGTCAGTCGTAAATAATTCGCTAGTAGAAACGGTTGTCCTTGAACTACCTATTTCAATGTTCTGCGTAGTTATTTTATCCAAATTAATATCTGTGCTAGTAGTGATGATATCTGACGTAGCCGTTTTTACCATGTTGGTGGTTTCAAATGGTATTGTAATATGTTTTTTATCTACGTATACTGAATGCGTAGTGCTTGCTATATCTTCCGAAGTCAATGCGTCAGTAGATTTTGTTTCAACAGTAACTCTTATAAAATCTTCTTTTTCTTTTTTGACAGTATCGGTGGAAGCTGTATTGTATTTCATTTCTGATTCGCTAGTTTTACTCGTCGAGTGTTTATTATCGGCTTCAGTTGTCATGTATTGTATCTTTTTTGTTTCGATTGTACCTAAAATGCCTTCTTCAGTGTTATACGAGTCCTTATGCATACTTTTTTGAGTTGACTTATGTGGATTTTGCGTAGAGTCCATAGTTACTTCTGATGTCGCTTTATATACCGAATCATTAATTAATTCCGTTGTGGTTGTAAATTCTGCATTCGTTTTGTCAATATCCTTTGCAATTTCTTTTTGTTCTGGATAGGTAGTCGGTGCGGCACTTGTCAATATTAAATATTGAGTTGTTTTTGCAGTATATGGTGGAGATTCGGTAACATAAAATTTATTATCTTCAGAAGACGTAGTAAAATCCAGTACATTCATGTGTCCTAGAGTTGTTAAATAACTCATTGAATTATCAATTGTATTCAAAGTAGTCGTGTAATCTGAATATGTACTGCTTTGTAGATTATCTTCAAAGCTTGCAGTTGATTCTATTTCTTTAGTTTGTAATTCTTTATGTAAAACGTTCTCTGTTGTTTCAGATATGCTTTTCGTATTCTCAACAGTTTGGGTAGATGAAGAACTTGTAGTAAGATTCACTATTTTCGTTGTTTTTGTATCCACGCCTCTTACAAAATCAGTCATTTCTACATTTTCCATCGACGTAGTCGTAACTGATTCTTCTTCTATAGCATGTGGGTTAAATGTTGTTACAATATCAGTATAGATTCCAGTATATTTCGGTAAAGTATCGGTGCGAGAAGTACTTGAATAGTGGGATTTATCAATTTTGTCATTTTCAGGCATTTTTTCTTTGTGTATTTTTGTATAGTTATTGTGTAACTGTCGTTGATTTTCAGCAGTTTTAACACTTTTATTATCATTGACTTGTTTCTGTGAACCACTTGTTTCGGTGCGTTTTAACATAGGCTTGGTGGTGCTTTCAGAATGAATAGTGCTACTACTCGGTACGAGTTCATAAGAATCTACTATTGGCTGAACCACTTTCTTATCAGTTACATTAAAGGAATATATTTTATTATCATTTATAGCATCACTTATAACAGGTAAGGAAGTACTTGTCACAGGTTCCATAACATTTGTCTTATCAAAAGAAGTTAGAATTTGTGTTGTTACGGTCTCTTCATCAATTTTGTATTTATCAGTATTTGGGACATTAGTTACATCTGAATTCGGATTAATAGTAGACAACTCTACATGTCCTAAATCGCTAGAAGCTGTGCCCTCTCTGAAATTTTCGGTGGTATGGCTGTCAGTTGTATATGTATATGTAGTCGTGTCATAGTCAGTAGTCTCTTCAATACCTGTAGTTGCTGCGGATTTAGTCGTGACATTGTTGGAGTATGTTTCGGTTAGTGAAATATTTTTAGGTTCTTCATCTGTTAATAGGAATATAATAGAGAATAGTTAATAAATTATACCTATGCAGTATTTTTTGACTAATATGAAATTATTTTATTAGAATACACGTACATCTAGAACATGCAGAAATCTATAAATATCTTAAAACATTGTCAAATCTTAAATTAATATCAATGTAAAAGTAGTGGAAAAAAGAGATGAAAGAAAAAGTGTGTTACCTCTCGAAGTAGTATCTCAAAGATTATAGAAAGATAATAAAGATAAGAGCGCATGCAAGACTTCATAAGCGGATTTATTTTATGTGTTGTGTTTTTGACCTTCGGAATAGTCATAACGTAGTGATTAAGCTCAAAAACTTGTCCCAAAAAGCCTAGAACGCTTGCTACTGAAGAAAAAACAGAAATGATGAAACAGGTCTTCTGGTACTAAGTCTACATAAATATTCTATCGGGTCTGCCGAATTAATATTTACCAGTACTTTGTGGTGTTTTATCGGACAAATTTGTACGTTGAAAAATATAGCAACGACCAGTTCATTTGGAGTTAGTTTTGCTATTCACAAACATATTAGAGCAGACTTGCTAGCAATAAAGTAGGAGTCTGCAGGTTTTCAAATATGGAAATATATTAAGTACATAGAACAGTTTCAACGGATACCATTGTTTATCTTTACGTTAATCTTAGATAAACATAGGTAGGTAATTTAATAAAATTAGCTAAGTTAAAGTTTATTATTAGGTAAATTATATTAACTAGCATTAATAATAAATTCATGTTGTACTTACTTTCCATGCATGCGCCTGAGAATGGATCGCAAGGTACTCCAGGTCGACAATGCGCACAATTAGAGGATGGCTTATCACCTACAGTAAAAGACAGAAAATCTAAATACATATATAAAAAATAATTAAATGTAACAAACCTTCACGCAAATTAGTAATCGAAAACGTTGCTGATATTATTTAAGTAAATATAATAATTCTAATTGAGAGGGAAAACAATTTTGATATCTTAGAACTGATTTTAAGCACCATATTCCATTGAAACGGTTAAACTTTCTTGCCCGCTAGGATGCATGAAAAGGCGATAACTATTCACAGATGAAAAACACCAGGACCTACGTAAATAAAATCAATTCGAACACATCGTACATGATATTATTTATACCTTTAACAGAGACTAATGTAAATTAATCAGTAACTATTATTTTCTTACCGTGTACACAGGTACAGCCATCACACTGTGTGTGTGGATACCGTGCGCAATCCGAAGACGTCTGGCACTGACAAACTGGAGACAAAAATACAAAAATTTGCTTGTGTAAAAACACTTGCTATTTCATTTCTGACATTACCTATCGGTTGTTTTCATTTAAATTCAATCATTCCCATAGCAGAATAAAAAAGAATCGATTCTAAAAATATAAGTAAAGAAGTGTAATAATGGCTGGCCCTAATTGCAGTATGTAGAGACCTATCTAAGTGCGGCTTAATGTCCTGGCAGTTGACAGGCAACAGCGTAGGCCGTGGTCTACGATATTCAACTAATATGCTCAGCGTGGATAAGTTATGGGCAAAACTACCTAAGGGAGGCCAACGTTCAGTAGTGCACCTAAACGGGCTAATGATAATGATAGTACATATGCGTAGTAATAATAATCTGTATACTATATTATTAGTTCATACTTAATTACTATTATAAAAAACTTTATATTAAATTCGTATTTTACTAACGAACCTTTAGAGCAAACGGGTTGGTGGTCGAGGACAGCGCATGACTGCCCAGCTGCGCATGGCCCCCCCTGTGCGCACGGGTCTGCGCAACGTCCGCCCACGCACGCCAGTGCCGCCGCGCACTGCACATGCGCGCTGCACTCTAACGCTGTCACATCCAACAGACATTTTAATTAATCGTTCTGTTTACAATGACACCATTTAAAAAAGATATTGATATGACTGAAAACTGAAAATGAAAAATTTCATATAACTGTATTACACAGGTTCATGGAAAAAAAGAAAAATTGTACTTTGTACATTCACACAGACCGCAATGCGTTGCATAATGCTAGTAGCATTGATTTCAGTGAAAGTGAAAGTGTACAAGCAAAAAAGACTAATTCTCTTTAATCCGTGCAATCGATACAATTCACTACTACAATAGTATGTTTTATATACACATAAAAATACTTATATTAAAAATAATAAGGTAAAACTATTGTTTTTCTAAATCGTGCTATAGTAAAATAATCACAAACATAATTTTATAAATGCGCATACAGGCCGAAGACAATTAAATTAATATAGTAAAAAGGCATTAAGATCAAATGTTGCAAACTCTGTCTCGTGGCAGTTTTGTTGCATTTGTCATGTCACATCGAGGCGTTAAATGCATTAGAAGTAAAGAACCCAAGCGCAGCCGCCACCAAAATGATTAAATGCATACAAATTTTTCTGTACACATATAAAAATATCATGCATAAAATCTACCTGTTCTAGAAGGAGTTCAAACTGTGGAAAAAATATATGAACATGCTAGAAACAAGAGAGAAACAAGAAGAGAGCCGCATGAAGTCATAAAGTAGAAATTATCATTTCCTGCAATATGAAGAAAAATATTAAGACTTTTTCAAGACGACAATTAGGTATTCTAATATATGCTAATATTCAATTTTTTGTTAACGGTGAAATTACCTTTAATGCAGCCATGTTTTTCATCATGTATAAATCCACTAGGACAAAACTTGCACACAGGGTGATGGTCTTCTACTGAACATGGTGCTTCTCCACATGCGCCCTTGCAAGGATCTTTGCATTGGAAATCTCTACACGCTAAATTTTGCGGACACCCATTATCTCTTAAGCATATAGATACAGTCGGGTGACAATCTTCGACACAAACACACATGACTCGATGTTCCACTACCTCACATTGTTTCCCTTTAGGGCACATGGGTTCTCTCGAAGCCAAACATGGATTAACGCATTTTGAGTTACGGCATACCGCATTGGATGGACATTGTTCGTCTCTGGTACATTCTGCATGCTCTGGTGAGCACGTCAATTCTCCTTTCTCGTTAAGTGCAAATCCATTTCGACACACACAAACGGGCTTATGATCTCTCACTTCACATTTCTGGTTTCGTCGGCAATTTTGGTAGCCAATGCAAGGATTTCGACATTGATTCGTGCTTAAGTCACACGCTAGCTTGGAAGGGCAAGGTTTGGTATCGGAGCAAGTGAATGTGACATTGGCGTCAGCTGTCGGCTTGCATGTTGGATCGAGTCGGCAAGAAAGTCTCGGTTGCCCCACATAGCATTGTGGACAAGAGCATTGGGCGCGGTGCATCACGGACACGCAGAGGGCGTCCTCGCCGCACACGCCGCGCACCGTGCAAGGGTCAACGCAGTGTAAGCTCAAACACGCTTTGTCCACTGGACAATCCTTGTCACTCGTGCATTCGATACCTAGGAAGATGTGAAAGAAGAAAGCAGAGTCGAAAGAGCTGTACCTTCAGCCGCCAAGAGGAAACTTTCTCACGAGACAGTGCATGCTTTTTGAAACTGATAGTTTATGACCAGAGATATATAACGTTATATTATAATACAAGCGATATGTACATGAAGCCGAACAAAATGTTACTGACTGTATTCAAGCACGAACGGTGAGAATGCTTCCACTAAAGTCAATATTTATAATTTAAAGCACAAAGATGTTACTAATGTATTATTATTATTAAAGGGATAACATTTTTGTACTCTTATGCAATATGTTAAAGTCGTGAAATTCTACTTCCCTTTTACAACTTGACTGACAAAAGGGGTCCTTTGCCATTTACGTACATTATTGTAATCAGTTACTGTACATTGCTTTACAATGTATATACAAGTAGTGATATTTTAAAAAGACGTGTAATAAATTAATATATTCGTATAAAGAACAGATTTATTGTCATTGTATCATAACTTTCCTAATGGGAGTATAAATTATGAAATCATGTAAGTGAGCTCTTTTCTCGTGCATTTTTACATGTGAAAAGACGGAATGATAAAATTAAACAGATTTTACTTACTGGTGTGACACTCTATATCAGCTTGTCCTTCTGTACCAGGAATACATCGGCACACAAACTCTGCACCTTCCCTTAAACACTCTCCGTTTATGCCACACCCCGTTGTTCGACAATCAACTACACTACGTTCTAAAGCACCTAAAATGGATTACAAAAATACTATTATGATTTAATAATTTAAAAAAGTTTAATCGTATATTAAAGTCATACATAAATAATATATAAACTTTAAAATGTTATAAAGAACATATATAAAAATGACTTACATTCTATATTCGGATCGCCGTTGGGATAATTACGAGGACAATAACAGTGGGCTTCTCCATTTGGCCCTATACGACATTGAGCATTAGTGCCACAGGCTTTATTTGCACAGGGGGTCATCGTGCCGCAGAAACATTGCCTTTGTGGGTTGCCGGCACATCCCGGTGGACAAGTGCACTCATAACTTCCGTCATCCAGATCTCGACATCGGGCATTGATTCCGCACGGATTACGTAAGCAGCTACCAGCGGCAGGCTTGGAACATTCGATCATCGGCTTGCCCACGTAATTTGGAGGACACGAACATTGTGAACTCCTACTAATTGACCGACATATAGCGTTTATGCCGCATGCACCGACACAAACATTTTTACACTTGCCCTCCGCATTACATTTTTCATCAGGTGTACAGTCTTCATCTTTTAAACATTCGTAAGGCTTGCATTCTTTAGTTGCATCACCCGAGAAACCGCTAGGACAACTGCAAATACCTCTATGACGCGTTGCTAAGCAGAGAGCGTTCTTTCCGCAAGTATTTTCTCGGCACGCTGGTATGCACAGTTTTGACGAGCAAAGCATGTCGTCGCCGCAATCTCTGTTATTATTGCAGCCAGGCACACATTTCCCCTGCGTACATATTTGTCGTTCGGGACATTTATTTCGCGAGGAACACAATGTTCTACAGCCGCCATTAAAGCATTTCTCACCGCAATTACAATCACTATTATTCTCGCAAAGTGAAATACAGTATCCGCTTTCATCACACGGACAGAATCCGTCACACTGCATATGCTTTTTCTTACATTCCACAAGCGGGTTTCCAGTATAATTACTAGAACAACTACACTGGGCGCGATGATTAACTACACTGCACTCCGAACATATGCCACAACTCGAACCATCCTTGCAGGGATCTGTATAGATAAAAGTAGATAAGGTAAGTGGCTTACTTTGATTTTTACTACATATTACACACGAACGATGTAATAATTATTACCTTTACACTGTCCATTTAAACAAGCCTGGTTACTATCGCATGCAGTGTCGTCGCGGCAGCCTTGCTTGCATATCCTATTTTCACATATATGCCCTTCATTACACGTATCATCGCTATTACATACAACTCTACATATTCCACGAATACACTTTTCATTAAATAAACACACACCATCACTGAAACAGAGGAATACCAATTTTGAAAGCTGTGCTAACAGTCTTACACAGTTACATATTAAATTAGTTCTAAATACCTTCGACAGGATGGGTAGCATGTATCTCCATAACAAGTAAACCCTTCAGGGCAATTTTTATTGGTATCACATGGAGATGTTATCCTTCTGCATGATGATTTCGGATCGCCAACGAGATTTTTAGGACACGTACATACAGTCTGGTGATCCTTCGTAGTACACAGAGCATTAGCACCGCAAGCAGCAGATTTCGTACACGGATCAACACACTGTCCAGATATACACGCAAGTTGGCTAGAGCAGTGAGAATTCGATCTACATCCTGTGACACATACCCTTCCGTCACACACTTCGTCGTCGGAGCAGTGTTCGTCCGAAGTGCAAGCATACCGGCACACTCCTGAATCACACCGTTCGCCCTGCAAGCACTGTGTGCCTTCAATTCCACATGAAGGTCTACAACGGTCGTCTTCGCATCTCCATCCATTAGCACAATCGGAATGCATGCGACAAGAAAGAGCAGGTGCACGAACACAACCAACGTTTGGTG
>DWMG01003569.1:0-11750 GCA_018244855.1 Elbella merops
AATATTTTTTAAAGACAAAGAGTTAATATTACAGTAGTAGAAGATCGAACAAGGAATCATAATGAATTGCCTCTAAATAAAATTAATTTCCTGTTTTTTTTTAAAATCATATTCGTTGTTTGTATTTTAATCAATGACTTTCGAATTACAATTTTTTTGATCGTATTAAAGAAATTCATTAATTCTGATGATCCTAATCAGGATAATGGATTTTTTTTATTGAATTATTGCATTGTCATCGGTCCTTGAGACATGTGCAAAGTTTCAAGTTGATCAGACATTTAGAAACCAGTGAAAATTGACCTCAAAGATTCTGTCAGATACATTCATACATACATACAACCCAAGCGAATATAAGTGTGTTATTAATATATATAATACAATATTTGAACACAAAAAAATCATTATTTAATCATTAAATATTCACAATTAATAAATAAAACACAAAATATTCACTGAATACAAATTGCATTATAAGTCATTGTTAAAGCTAAACTTCTCTCTGAGATTTTTAAATACACTGTAAATCCTACTTTCGCTACACACATCACAATTATCTGAAGGCTCCTGGCTGCTTTCTGATTTTGCGTCATTTTCACTCCCTTTTTCATCCTGTTTATTATTATCATTATCTCCAGCACAATCTTTTGATATTCCTTTCATTTCTATTTCTTCCAATTTTTTATTTCCATCACTGCCTGGTTCACAAGAATCTACTGTTTTATTCTCACTTTCTACAGAATCATGAATTTCATCTCCCTTGTCCCATATTTGCTGAATGGTAATTACAGCAAACATAAATGTCACACCATAGTTTACAACTGACAGAGACAAGGGACCCAGGACTAAAATAAATATAGCCATGGTAAAAAATAAAGAAGCTGTTGCATCATAGTATCTCCTGAAAAAACAAGTATTTTTATAACTGAACATAATGATTACAATGTTAGCATTATGGAAACCAATTTTTTTAATATACAGTTTTAATTACAACAATTTGTAATTTAATTTAATTTTAACTCTTACTTTGATTTTGTCTCTAAAAATTCCTTAAAAACTCAAAATACCAATCAGTGAAAAGATGACCAGTTTTTAAGGGAATAATTAAATCTTTAACAGAACAGGAGATTAACAGATATACATTCCATTAAAAATATAAATTTATGCATTCTTTAATTTAAAATAATATCATATACAATTGAATGAAAATACTAACAACTTTTTTCTTGGGCCTTCCCGTTGCCATATGACAGATGAGCAGATAGACATCACTAGCCCACAGTGATAGGAGGCATCAGGTTTTAATACCATACTGTATCTATAAAAAAATAATAGTAATTTAAGTTAGTGCTGCAAGTTGTGTTTACCTATTTCACTAAAAGGGTGTCTCATTATCTTTGCATTTGAATGAAAATTATTCGAGACAAATATAACAAAAAAAATGTTGCTTTTCATCAAGTATTATATAAACAAAAGTTGTTAAAGGTAGAAAAGAAATGTAATTAAATTTTAAAACTCAAAAAAATTATAGGAGTATTGTTAATTGAATAATCCATAATATATGTCATGTCTACTTACTTGAAGTTTCGTGCCCAAGTCAATAAAGGGGGTATATTCACAATAGTTACTACCATCCATAAGAAGAATAGTGTCATGTGAAAATTTAAATTATTCAAATCCTCATCAATATCATTTTGGCCATTTTGTGTGTTCTTTTCAGTTTGATTGCAGTTAGGTTCATTTATATCTCGTTTATTTACTAACACTTTTGCGTCATCTGTACTTTCACTCTCAGTTAACCCATCTTTTTCTGTAGTGTTTTCTTTGTTAGAAATAATTTTGCTTGATACATTTTCTTGCACCACTAGACAAGTTTCAGATCCATCTTTATCTTTAGGCTTTTGCGATTTAAAAATTCTACATATCTTGCTGGCTACTTTAGCTATTAACTTGTAAAAATAATCCTCTAAATACTCTTCATACATTTTTGAAAGCTAAAATGAGAATGTTTTTTACATTTGACTATATATATATATATAAAAATGGAAATCACATTATTATGAATGAAGATTTTTTTATACCACTCAATTCCAAAAAAATATTGGGTTTTATTTACATTGATAAGAACTTGTCTGTCATTTGGGACAGAAGAGGACACAACTATAATTGAAAACAGACGTTTTTTCTTTCCAAAGTTGAATAATATTATTCCATGTAACTAGAATTCTTGACAAATTGTGCTATTTCAATAAAACAATGCCACAAAAGAACTTGTCTGAACAAATTAAAAATAAATCACTTATTAACCCTAGTACCAAAATGTTATTGTTATGTATATGTGACCAAAGTCAACAGTTAACTTTCCAAAATAATATAAAAAGGGAAGTCTTTGAATAATTCCTTATAAACTTATCTGATCTCATCAATTGTCCAATAATCCACACTACAGATCACCTACAATTTTAGGGAGAATCCCAAATCTAGCATAAGTCCATTATCCAATGAATATTTTAAACACTAAATATTACCATAAAAGCATAAAATGCTGCTCCTGCTGCCAATGAAGCTGCCCCACAGGACAAAGGCACAGCACACACTAAGGTTGCGCTCACTATCAGAGGCACCTTCTGAAGCCCTGAAGCCACTTTTTCAGCAAGAGAGTTGCCGCCACGCCACACTATCCTATAATTAATTGTAACCAAATATTAACAACTATGACAAGAACGACTTTGACAAATTGGCCTTGAATATTTGTCGTGAGAAGTGACCGAAGTCGAAAAAAGTGACCGACAGCGGTTGGATTCGAAGAGCTGAAGATCGACTCCAGTGCCGTGCTATTGGAGAGGCCTATGTTCAGCAGTGGACAGGAGAGTAGGCCGATGATGATGTTGATGATGATAGTGATGATGATGATAATGAGAATTATTTACCTCTATTATTTCTAGAAGGTAAAGAGACAAAACCACGCACGAAGCAAAACCAATTTTCATCAGTAAAATAACCTCAAACAACTAAAACTGAAGTTAGTCACTCACTCTAAAGTGAAGTACCTATATATTTACATTAGATTAAGATGCTATTAAACGTTTATAAACCAAAGTGTTTAGGTTTGAGCCATATAATTTCCACTATACGACATGACTCTACTGCTTATAACTTATATGTTGAAAGGCAAATAATAATCACCTAAACAGTAGCCTGTGTGCCAACTGCGAAGAAAACACCATGATGACCAATACGACCGCTGCTAATATATTGAGTATTCCTAACGCGGTCATGTAAGCCGGTAGGACTAGTAATGACTTAGTGAAATACTGTAGTTCGAGATTCTTCCAACTGGCGTTCTCAAAGAGAAACGTTAGAAACGGCACCGACCTGAAAATAAATGAAGCCCTAATTACTTCAATGTTGATTTGCTTAACTGTGATGTGGGGACACGTAACAAATCTTGTTAACAACTTTTTTAACGTAACTTACCAAGAGATATGTTCGTTAAAAAATGTTCATTAAAAGTTTGGAATTAAGTTTGGAATTTTCATGAAAAATTTTAAATAAATTCTACAAAAAATATCACCGAATTGTGGGAGTTCACATCTATTGCAGCGAGCAAAATCGCAAGGTCACTTACATTACCACCATTGCGCCGAGCCGGCCGAATACCAGCGCATAGTATGGCTTGACTCCCTCACTCATGAGCGCGCTGTGTATGGACACACAAGTACCTTTCTCCTTCAAGTTCAGTAAATTGGTGCGAGCCGCCAATAGAACGATTGCGGCCACGTATGGCACTAGTACTGGGGTGTAATTTCTAGCGAATTGTGCTAGCCGGTGGTACCAGGATGTAGATATGCTGAAAATAGACTTATATAAAACTTATGAAAAAAAATATATTTGTTTGATAGAATAATCTGGCCTAATAATAATAATAAAACTGGCCTGTTAGTCCTGTCATTAAGTTTTCCACCAAAAAATAATCATAATCACGAGTGTCTAGTACGTTTGGTATGTATTTTATATGTAGAGGTAGGCGCCGTAATTCGAACCCAGTCCCCCCGGTATGAGACTAAATTTCAAACCACTTCGGTATCACTCGCTATTATTATTAGCACTGCTATACTCTTTTTATCGCCATATTGAGGGCAGCAAGTGATACGAAAAAATCATTGCATAATGTTTGTAAGGGTTAAATTATAGAACGGATACTCAACACTACACACACGCGCTCGCACACACATGCTGGCACGTACGCACGCACGCACGCTGGCATACAAACACAATTTTTTTTTTATTTTAGCATCAATCACTGGTCGGGCAAACAAGCATCTAAACATTAATGGTTACATACCTTATTTTAAAAGCACACTGAGGGTCCAACAACAAAGTGACCTTTACGAATTCACTAGGCTCTAAACCTAAAGTCACATTTGGATTGCTCTTAAACAGCCGCAACTTCATCGGCGATTTTTTCAAGTGCCTGAAACAATACATATTATATACTATATAATATTGTGTATTTCTAAAAGTAAAATACCAAAACGTAGTAGTTGTAAAGTTATGATAACATAACTTTACGCCCACAATCCCCGAAGCGCTAGGCAGAGGAGTGTAGTACATTCCCACGATTTACCAGTTACGTTTACGTCCTATAGAATATGTGGTGAGTCTATTGCTATACACCGGGCACAGATCCAAACTCAGAGTCACTACTAGAAATTTTAAATTAGAAAAATCCAATAGAACCCAACCTGGGATTTGAACCCAGGCAGGACCTCCCGATCGGCAGTCGCGCTTACAACCACTCTACCAACGAAACATGCAAATGTTTATAATTATTCAAAAACTATATATGAATGAAAATATTTTACTGAGCGCACTTATATAATTATGTATTTCCAAATTGTCTTTTTAATTATATCAATATATCAGCGACATATTATATATTACTGCTCATATATTATATATAAAAGATAAATGTTAAATTATATGCTTGGTAACCTCTATCTTCGTCTATAATCTAAATTAGTCTTTGATATCCTTATCAGCAGTTTTGTCTGATCGTAATCAATTCTGCTATTCCAGACATTCACTCGATAATAGGAATCCATTTTAGTTTTCGCACCAAGAACATAAATGAGAACATTAAAGTGTGTTTCAAGAATGACAGACAGACATTTTTGTTCTACTTACAACTAGCTATGCCTACGACTTCGTTCGCATGATAGTCAACACTTTTTCTAAAATTAAAGTAATCTAAATTACTTCTTATTATATTAGCTATCTGCCAGTGAAAGTCCTGTCAAAATCGGTCTAGCCGGTCCACAGATTAGCCTGAACAGACAGACAGACACAAAAATTGTAAAAAATGTTATTTTGGTAATATGTACCGTGTATACATACAGCTATATGCATTTAGTAAAAAGCGGTTATTTTAATATTACAAACAGACACTCCAATTTATTTATTTGTATAGATGTATAGGCTATTTCTTAAAATCCAACAATAATATTGATTGGTATATTAACATGATAAAACAATACAAAAAATATCTATACATATACATAGAATAAGGCATCTATAAATATATATAGAACGGAAACGCTCATTGTAAGTTACAAGGACAAGAATAGTACCTAATACAAATTTTTCTATGTATGTTTCTGTAGGTATAAAAATACTTACGTAAAATAATGATATTGTTCATGATTAGATGCCCACGGTACGTGCACTTCAGCAGTCACGTGGTACTGACTGACTTTGCAATTGTTCAATGGTTGAACGTAAAGCAAGTACGCTTGGTGTATCATATTAAAGCCAGGAAGAACCAGTTCGTAGTACAAACTGTTCGGTTCGCTCTCTTCTCTTATGATATGTTTCGCAAAGGAGTAGTCCGAAGGCAATTTTACCACGATTTTTCTCGATTCGTAATCGTTTATGTCAACGTTCAAAGTAATCTGTGAAATAAAAGAGATTATTTTATTATTTTGTATCTGGCATATATTATAGGAAATATTAATTATTTCCTATATATAATAAAGAAGTAATCTTATCGCGCAGACGGGCCTTATCTGGGCAAACCACATTAATGAAATGGGAAGCAAATTAGCAATACACTTAACACTTTATAGTAATAAGAAACGTAACCTCAAGCCTGAAATTCCCGAAGCTGCCACTTCGGGAAGTTCCACTACAAAATTCCCGAAGTGGTAGGCAGAGAAATGAAGTACACTTTCACGTTTTATCAATTACCTTTAAGTCATTACAATGCTAGAAAATCTAAGTTAGAAAAATCCTGGGTTCGAACCCAGGACTTCTCGATCACTCGATCAACGAGGCGGTCAACTAATAAGAAATACCATTTTATGGCACTAAAATAGAATCAACTGTAAATAAAGTTGTAGATGTTTTATCATTCATTACTAAAAAAACTGATAAAAATGTGCTTAAACTGAGTGCGCCATGAAATGATGTCAGGTACATTGTTCGTCATAAAAAAATCAACATAATTTATCTTTAATATCTTGACAATTTACGATTAAAACTATATATTATTGGTTGTACAGCTGAAATCAATTGTCTTCTAAATATCGGTTCTACTCGAAGGGATAGGAATGTCTGAAGGATACGATAGCCGATTCTCTATTCATTCTAGAGCCAAATCAGTAATCAGGTGTAGACGTGTTTGACCAATTTCAAACAGTAAAGATATCAACTATATAATACTCACTGCACTTATATTTCTAGCCACATAATGCTTAAAAACTAACATTTGAAGACCTATTTGTATTACCAATTAAGACTAACTGTGATTACAGATGGTCATGAGTTGTAGCGCCACCTGTGATAGCTGCCTGCTCAATTGTCAACTTTCGTATTTAAAAAAACTTATAAAACATTGGCACAGCATGGGAGTTTAGTACGCACTGCTTATCTCTTCGGGGATTACAGGCGTGAAGTTACGTAAAAAAAATTAAAAGCATGTTGAAAGTACAGGTATAGCTGATGTTTAAGGAGGGTTGATTAAAAATAGAACAATCTAGGTTGTTTTAGAAAACACGAAATAGAAATTCGCAAGTATTGCTTGTAACGTACCGGCTTTCTAGTGGGAGACAACTTCACAACAACGTGACTCCATTCAGGGTGATGTTCTGTTAAACTGTGTAGATGAACAGTCGCGAGCTTCCGTCTTCCAAAGTCTGTAGCGGCGCCGGACCAGCGGCTTAGTTCGCCCAAAGGCGTTGCTTGTTTGCTAACAAAAATATTAGAATTCTTAGAGTTTAGTTATACAAGTTATTTCGTTTAAAATATTTTACTACACCTGCTTCCAACGTTTCGATTTTTGTGAGGTATTTCTATATAAGAAATATTTAAAAAATCATTTTAGCGAATGAAATATTGGTCGCATGTATTCTGATAATTGTTTAAGACCTCCCGATAATCAGCAATTCTCTAGATAAAAAGGAAGACAAACGAGTTCGAATTGGGAACTTGAATGTAAATTGTACTTGAGAATAAATTTCTATATCGATACAAGTCCCATAGTTCCACAATAACTTAAATATTATTCGCAGTCTTACCAATATCTGTAACTTTCGTGGGTATACATCGCGTTGCATCCGAACACCCAGTCCTTATCATCCACGTTCACAGACTCAATCGCCACGAAACGATTTTGGGGGAAGCTGACGAGTCTTATCATGAGGTAGGTTGTCCTGTGAATACGAAATTTTACACTTGCTTAAAACAATAAAATCATCATTATCATCATCAACAGTCTACCCCCGGCTACTATTGGACATAGGCCTCTCCAATAGCACGTCACTGAGCTCGATCTTCAGCTCTTCGCATCTAACCGCTGCCAGCTAGTTCGCGGGTATACATGTACATATTTATAGTGTCAATTAATTATAAATTATCAATATACATGTACATATTTATAGTGTCAATTAATTATAAATTATGTACATATTTTATGTACATATTTTATGTACATTATTTATGTACATATTTATAATGTTGTAACAACAATTGTAAATGATGATTATATTTAAAACACTATTAACATTAAACAATTGAGACATGTGCAGAATATGATCAGATGTATTTATATGCACAGGCTGCAAGGTCGCATTGATCTTACGTTTCTTTGCGTTTGTGTATTATCAAGAACTATCAATGTACACATCTAAGATAATTAGGAAGTGTATAACTTTCATTGCATAAAACTAAGTCTATCCTGTTGGCTTGAAGTACTCAATAAGATTTTTTATAACATCGACGAAGTAAAGACGATCCTCGTACTGATTTAATCTTTCCTAACGAATTGTAAATTCACTACCTCGTTGATCGAGCGTTTGCAAGCGTGACTGCCGATTGGGAGGTCCTGGGTTCAAATCCCGGGTTCAGTACTATTGGATTTTTCTAATTTAGAATTTCTAATTGTGACTCGGAGTCTGGGCCTGTGACCGGCGTACGGCAATAGGGTCACCACCTATTCCATAGGACGTAAACGTAACTGGTGAGACGTGAAAGTGTACTACATGCCTCTGCCAACCCCTTCTAGGATTACGAGCGTGGTGTCACTTTTGTAATTGTAAGTGAAATTCAAATTAGAAACCCACTGAACAATTACAATACAATTGATATAAAGTTTAAACTTCTATTTTTTATAACAGATCACCATGTTCTAGCAACTAATCACTATTTTAATATGAAAACGTGGTTCGGAAGTAAAAATTTAAAATTCAGTAAAAAACAATTTTATTTAAAGGTACAATTTATCTTAATGACAATTTGGGCTGCATCCAAACCATTTTCTTACTTAAGACGAACGTGAGTTATAGTGACGGCACAGGGGGATACCAAAATAAAATTTAGTCATTTCCTGCACTTTTGGATGAACGCCAGAATTTTCTATTGATTATGCACTTATGCGTAGACTCGTATGTACCTAGCAAACCTTGCGTTTCAATATGATTATATCATCTTTAATTGCAGAGACGTCGTTAGTGTTACGAATCCGTTTCATACAGCCATCATTGTTTTCGAAAACTACTTTTGAAAATTACATCAGTATACGTTTCACAATAAAGAAATAGTTCATTTGTTTATTATTTTACAGTTTCGGATTCAAATAGATTCGGTCAAAATTTCGGCCAGGCTGAAACTATTTGTCAATCATTCTATTACTGTGAACTATACCATATATCAAATTCACTAGTCGCTTGTTATGACAGAATTTAAGTTGCAAATGTTTAATTGTCTGGAGAGTAAAAATAATTCCATAGTTATAGATGATCTAATTAAAATTATACGCTAAACTCATATCTTCATGATATGTTTGAAACTTTGAACTATTAATTTTAATAAGTTACAAATTGTTGCTTCAATATTACATATGTATATTACTGTGGTGTATCTCAAAAACCCATCCACATGCTCATAATTTTAAACTCTAAAGACAATTATAAGCATGTTATGTGAACATACTTATTGCATAATTTATCGCTTAATCAGTTTCAAAGATCAATAGCGAACATTGATCTTTTTTACCATAAAAATCTCCATACTTGAATATTTAAGTTGATTGTATTTCATCTATGTGTATATCCAGCTTGAAATTGTCTGCACTCTTTTTAACTATAAACATACAATACCTGCCAATCGATGGTCTGGCAATTTGATAAATTCGTCTGTTATCTTCGTACCAAAACGCATCAACTGTCATAGATACGTTATCCCGGACTATCTTCGGAGACAGTGTCATCGAGCGATTTGCCTGAAATCATAATCTACAATACATATCAGAATATTAAAAATATCTCTACTGTAAAAGCCCTTATAGAAGCAAAACTGAAATATCTCCCTGACAATGTTAGGAAGTGGAACACAAACACAACTTTTAATGAGATATGGCAAACTCTGGCGGGCGATGAGGGCTTAGAGATACGCGGTATCGAAAAAGTATGGGGGAAACGGATTAGCCTAGCAACAGCGTCAGTCGTAAGACTCATAATCGTTCACCTCTAGCGGCAACATGTCTTTATGTTACGGTCGCATATTACGAAGTACACGGTATTGCTATATAAAGACAGGGTATTGCTATATAAAGTTTGACAGGGTATAGTGACTGGCATTATTTTCAAAAACCTTTTTCCCCCAAACGACCAAAATATCGACAAAATTTGACAACCAAAAAGTCAATTTAATATCTCGATGTGTTTCCGCAATTTAAATTCTACTTAACATAAGCTATAGTCGAACGTTAGTGACTTTGCTGTATAAAATACGAAAATATGAATAACACAAATATTCTCTCTAGTCGCCATTCCACTTCCGGGTCACATCAAATCTGGAAATGAAAATTGGAGGCCTATTTTGAATTGAAAAGTGTATTACCTGAAAGTACTGGATCGCCTTTGACGTCAACACCTTTCTGTCTTCAGTTATCTGGGCCGTCCTCACATTGACGATATCGAACAGATATCGGTTTATTACTAAAACTAGCTGTTTACACCATACCATGCTGACGTGATCGGGTGACACCCACACTCCTGGGATGGCGGTGGCCTGCGAAATACGTAAACTTAAGATGAAATGATGTTAATAAAATTTATTTAATTTTTAAGTAATGTTGCCACTCTAAACTTTCAAATATTGCATATTTGTCGTTAAGAAATGCTGTAAGTTCATACACATAGAGTTACAGCATTAGAACTGTTACAACTTATGTCTGCCACTTTAGGGTTATGTTAAATAATATTGTACTAAAAAAAAATTACTACCTTACCAAGGCATTAATATAGCTGTCATTTGAAAATGTCAATCCAGCAGGCATAAGCACATCTCTTGGTCCACTTCCAATACTTATTAGTATCTTCCTATCTTTAATTTCTTTGTTTCTATTAACAAAGTATTCCCATTCCAAATCTGTTAGAGTGTAGAAATCATCAATTATTCTGTCAAAATTTATCACAGGTGCCTCCAGAGGTGCTGCCAAGGATATAACAATGTTTGTTGTGTTTAATGTGCTTGGATAGGCCATAAGTCGTTTAGCAATCAATCCACCCTGTAATAAAATAGTATTAAATATGGACTCATATTGTGAAAAACTGTTTTCTTAAAATGAACATCAATTGATACATATACCTAACAGATTTTTTTATAGACATACAGTATCTCAACATTTACAACAAAATACTATTGGACATTTGAAATATTTTCTGTTAAGAATATAAAGGTAAGACAAAAAAATTGAGGTATATACAAATAAGGGACATATGTCAGATTCTGCTGTTATCACAACACATAGTGGTCATTGTTATAATATTACTAATTATAAACATGTTATAATATAATTTCTAACATATTTCCACTTTATAACCACAAACAGACACACATTACAAAAGATGTGATGGATTGGCACACTATCAATCCAAAAATTTAGAATCAGTAAAGTTTGCGTCTACAGAAATAACATACTGCAATAAATCATTAAAAAAAATATTGTTATTAGACATTACGGTTTTTACGACAGTACAATATTTAACAATATTTAACAAAAACAAAAAATTTTCAAATCATCATCAATCAAATCAAATTAGTATGGAATGAACTTGATAGGAAAGTGAAGAACTGTTGTCCAACAAGCTCAGGACAATTGTGGGAATATTTACAGAGCAAATGGAAGTCACTAAACTCCAAATACTTCAGTAAATTAATTAAAAGAATGAGTAAAAATAACAATAATTGAC
>DWMG01003570.1:0-11749 GCA_018244855.1 Elbella merops
AAGTGCGTTTTAAATTTAAATATCACTTGCTAACGGTGAAGGACAACATCGTGAGGAAACCCACACCACCTTAGAATGTATAAAAAAAAGTTTTAAGATGCGTGAACTCTGCCAACCCGCACTTGGCCAGCGTGGCAGACTATGGCCTTAACCCTCTTAATATGAGATATTCCAACAGTGAAATTATAAGGGGTCGATCATTATTATTTAAATTCCCACCACGCCTTGAGAAAAAAAATTCACGAAAAAGTATGTATTTCTATAAATGTGACATCACACCTGTAATCCTCGAAGGAGTAGACAGAAGAGTATAGTACACTCCTACGTTTCATCAGTTACGTTTACGTCCCATGGAATAGGTGGTGAGCTTATTGCCGTACACCGGGCACAGACCAGACTCCGAATCACTGGAAATTGTAAAGTAGAAAAATTCAATAGTACCCGACCCGGAATTTGAACCCAGGACCTCCCGACTGGCAGTCGCGTATGCAACATGCATGTATTTTTTAAAATTTGAAAATGAATGAATTTGAAAAATATTGTGTACCTATGTCAGTTTCAACTAAGCACAATTTTATATATCATCGAAATCGATTCAACGGTTTTAAATAGAAAACGCAATAAACAGACAGTATTAATTTCAAACAATATATAATATTATCATGAACATGTTACTTGTGCATACTGAAAAAATGCCTTGAAAATTAATAGATTTTCAGTTAATGACGTCCACTATAATATCGTACAGATAGATAAACCACACTTATGACTTACACGGTTACCATACTGGTCTACTGTACTAATTAATGTTCACGGGTTCGGTTCCCGGCGACATACATTTTTGTAGAATTTGTTTATTTTTTCCGAATTTAGGTACATATAAACATGCTTATTAAGTCTTTACTCATAATGAGCTAAGCACCACATTTATTTATTAAATAATAATGACTGTTACATTATATTCCATATAAAAAATATATATACCATCCGCGGCTACATTAAATATATACACTAATAACTTCGCATAGACTCTGTTTACTATGGTAATCCTATTGGAGGACTACTGGGTCCAATCGGCTCCGGGCTAGATAGAGTTTGGTCCAAGTTGTCGACTGTACGATTTCTTACAAGTTGTAAATTAAATAATTTGTTATTGCATTCAATGTATATTTTTATTCATCATTATTACAGTCCTCAACCGTTTTATAGTTCCACTAATTGACAAGGGTCTCATCTCGGAATGAAGTTCATATTAAAGCAAATATTATGGAACTGGAATTATTATTATTATTATTATTATTATTATTAATGATTAGTGTTTAATGTACTATATTATATGAAAATAGAAATTATAATTATTAATATAATTCTTAAATACATAGGACAATAGTATTTGACTCCTTTCCCGCTCTTCTGTCTCATAACTCGGGGCAAATGGAGAGGCGAGTCGATAAATGGGACCTCGCCTCTAATTAGGGACGAGGAAGGCTCCGTGCAGCCGCTGGCGTTTCCGGTGTGGACTTTCAAATTGATCAACAGTTGGACCCATGTACAACACTGCAAGCAATGTTACTCATGAAGTAATTATACATTTCAAATCTCGTTCTAACGAGACAGGGTGTAACGTATGAAACATAAACACTAGTATATACATAATTGTGTATGTATATATTTAACTGCCTCGTTGGTCGAGTGGTTGCGAGGTCTAGGATTCAAATCCCGGATCGGATACTATTGGATTTTTCTAATTTAGAATTCATGATAGGACTTGGAGTATGGATCTGTGCCAGATTTATGATAATAGACTGACCACCTATTCCATGGGACGTAAACGTACCTGGTGAAACACTCCTCTGCCTACCCCTTCGGGAATAACAGGCGTCATGTTCATTTTTTATTATAATTATACCATAATGCCGCGTTCTTTACGACAAAAATAAAAATTTATTTTAACCGTAATACATAAATTATTAATTTATTTTATCCATTACTCAGTATAATCATTTCATATGTAGCGACGGCGTTGAATTTGAACTATTTTTCTATCTACGTTATGTTTATTTAACTGACATTACTACAAAAAAATCTAACCATAAGAAAATTCACATAATCTATAAAAATAATAATCTCTCTATAAAAATAATGTCGCATCTCTGTCCTGATATGCACATCTACCCTTACAGAGATAATCAGTATTACGCCCAGAAGCATTATACAGAGAGCTCAGTAGCTAGCAATATCGGCATAGTTTGTTAATCGATCCTTTCGCAGCCACCTGACCGTGACACGGACATCAATACTCTATTAACTGACGTCAAAGGAAGAGCGAAACTGTAATTCCACCGCACGGCGCAGCTCAAATGTCAATTAAATGCATCCAGACGCCGTGTTAAATTCGAATGCACGTATAACCAGTGCTGCCGTAGGTACTCGCTTATGAAGAATCACTGAACTTATTATATACATAACATGTATAATGATTTTTTAGGTATTCAATGCAAAGTGACAATCTAAAAACGAACGACAAACCGGCAGTAGACAGTTGATTAGAAAACTGATTCAATTAATTCTACTCATTTCCTAAGACGAATGTATAATTTTGTAAAATTGTGTTTTCAAGAGTTAACATCACTTGTTAAGCTGGGTAAGGAAAATAATTATGCGAACACGGCATAATTTTTTTTATGGTGTCCTCTAAATGGTGTGAAATGTATTATTATACACGTGGCCAGTTAGGCAACCTCGTTATGAGTAGAGACAGGCGTCCAACAATGGAAGAAGTAGAAGCTGAGTGTGGATTATCTTTGTAACATAATACTCCAGACGTATCCTGTTAACGTACTTTGATAATGAACCCTTTCAGACTTACCTGACGGTGACACGAGTGTCGATATTCCATTAAGCAAACAAAGAACAAGTGTAATTCTATCGCTGATAACAGCTCGAATATCAATATCAAATGTGTCGTGGTAACTTAATGCGAAAGGGGATAATATACTTGATAATTTTTATATACTTAAGTTAAATAGGCTACTAAAGGAATGAGTTCTCGAATCAATATTTAGACTTAGGCTGCAGCCGCTCGTAGTATTATAGTAACGTTCTAGTTTTGAAAAGTATAGTTGGTATATAGTCATACAACTGCTTCCTCAAGGGTCGTTCTCCACCCATTATCATTTAACTGGGACTTAGGTTCAATGGGATTTCAAATTTCAGATAGCATTGTTGGTTATATCTGAGACAGAAAAAGTTTTAAAGAATTCAATCCACGCATAACAGAAAGCGTTATTATGAATAATTTTACTGGTTATGAAATACCTTACATGCAGGTCAATGGTATTGGGAAATTTCTCTGATTTATTTGTAAAGCGATGAAGTAAACATACATATATACTTAAATCTTTGTTTATCGTCTATATCTCATGCATAACACCTGACTTGTTGGCCCAGTTACGAATTCTAGCTGCTGACCCAAAACATTTGCTTCCAATTGAAACCCAGAACAACGATAACAAAATATTTTAATGACCTACTTTGAGATGTTAGCAAATGGGAATAAAGATTGTTTACCCAAAGCCATTATGAAACATTTCACAAAACCCTTATTCCAGTAGCTAACAATCGTCAATACTCATTTAATATTACTCCAGTAACCCTACAATGACGGGATCAGCGCAGCTGCGAACCCATAACAGAGACCAGCTCAGATGTCAATTAAATGGACCCAGTGGCGTGGCGTCACATTGTAAAAGCCCATTTGACCGAACTATGCAATACCTAAAACCAAAATTCAGAATATAGGTACAGATTCGGTGAATTCAGCTTTCACGTACCATGTCAATTTTGAAATGTACGCGTAGCTAGCGGAGGTTTTCGGTATTGTTACGATCTAAGTGAAGCCTTAGACATCGTTTTGTTGCTTTACACTCCATACTGTACCCAAAGGTAGTCTGGTAGAGATCGCTACAATAGCTATAAGAACGCCTTTTCCTGTTTTTTAGGCTTCTTGTGATTTTATGGTTTCTTTTTTGCGTCCTTTTTATATTGTAACTTCTGTCTATGTTGTAATTATATGCAAATTGATTGCCTCGTTGGTCGAGTGGGTGCAAGCGTGATTGCTGATTGGGGGGTCTTGGGTTTAAATCCCGGGTCGGTTCCTAGAAAATGTTTCTAACTTATTATTTACATGTTAGTTATTACTAAATCTAGTGTAGTAATTATCAAAATGGGAAAAGTACTCATATCCATACATAGCAATAAATATACCACAAACCTCAGAAATTCTATCTATTTAACTCACAAACAAAACCGCAAAACGTTTTTAATATCCTGTTCAACAATTGGAAACTAATTTCGATAATGGAACCGGATAATACTATAAAGCTATTGATAATACTATATGGATTATATTATGTGTAATTTTGTTTTATATATTTCAGTACTCTACTGAAATAAGTTAAGAAGATGGGAAGAACTCATAATATCCGGATAAATCCGTGACCGATGATGGGACTATTGAAGGTTATTTGGTCATTTTGATGTACTTGAAGTTGACTGAGCCAGTTTTCCAGTAACAAATTTAACAAAACCAACGCCAGTTAAAATACTGTAAAACTGAGGTCACTTCTCATAACATCTAAACACATTCATTGTTTAATTTTCATATATAGTAATTTTGAAAATAATAATAATAACTGCCTCGTTGGTCGAGTGGTTGCAAGCGCGACTGCCGATCGGGAGGTCCTGGGTTCAAATCCCGGGTCGGTACTATTGGATTTTTCTAATTTAGAATTTCTAGTAGTGACTCGGAGTTTGGATGTGTGCCCGGTGTATGGCAACAGGCTCACCACCTTTTCCATTGTGGCCCCTCTGCCTACCCCTCCGGGGATTACAGGCGTGATGTTAGGTATTATAAATAAAACAAGATTTATAAAAAAAAAGTTCATCTAAAATGTCCTTGTGGGGCATGGTTCCCAAAACACTGGCAGCATACCTATACAAATTCTAAATATGAATAACTGGTTATCAATTTTAAAAAAAATATTAGGTGTTATTCAATGTGTATTTCTTTCATAAATTTCTTTTTTTCCGCTGATCCTGTTATTACTGAGTGTGATGATTGCATCAGGACTTAAGAGTTCCATTCCAATCTGCGACAAACATTGCGTGTTAGGCACCGGTGTTCGTTTTATCATGCCGGCATGTAGAAAGTATGTATGTATTTAAGTATTATACCATGTGTACATGCATATATTATGTAATGTATTTTTCAGCCACTTACTTCATTATACAGTTTCTGCTTAGTTTAGAATCAGAATGGCCATGTATGGACATTTCAATTTATTTTAAACCTGGAATAATTAAAATACGAATGCTGCATTCAACTTCAAAAAATCGTATAGAATCACTTCTATTGGTATAAACAAGGGCCAGCTGTCAGTACAATAATCAACACATTTCAAAGGCAGCAGTAAAATCAATTCCCGTTTTCGGCGACTTCACGTTGAAAAATTCAATTTGTTGTGGCCACGCTGTCAAGCGCATTTCATCGACGGACAGGATCGGGCCCGAATTATACGAATCCATTATACAAATTAAACGTGGAAGTGTTGAAAAATTGAATTTGAAAGGCCTGTCGGGGCATCGGAACCTGTAATTGGCTTATCCTTTGGTGTAATGGAAGCCAACGTCACACTCAATCTGGATTGGTGCTGTGAAATGTGAACTGCCATTTTTGCTTGAACTACTTTAGCGTGCTCAGAGTTGGTGTGAATAAAAATATGTCAGGAAAAAATCTCAAGTCGACTTCCGAGAAATTTTTAAGGTAATTTAATTATAAGAAATTCTGCATGTATAATTTAAGAAAGTAATTAGTCGGAAAGATGTACAAGAAATTATAATACATTCTGTTTTCTAGCACCTTTTACACATTTAAAAATTTTTAAAATTGGTGTCATTAATTGGATGTACTTTTATATTAACGATGTAAATTATCTGTAACTATATAGAATATGTAAATAGTACTTGGTTAGATTAGGATTTTTTTGTTTTTAAAAACGTAAAGGATACGGGTATAAAAACCGTAGCAAAATCCAACCTATCAATAAATCGAACTGAAAAACTTGGGCAAGCAACATCTGAAATGGAAAACAAAATAACTTTCGATATGTTCACTAGATCGATAAGACCGTAACCGTTGACCTGTACGAACATAATATAAAAGTTGAATGATACAATCCACCCTATCGGAAAATAGAGACGTATCCTTAGTTCTGCGAGTCACGGTACGGACGGAAATCTTGTTCAACTCCGATATTGTGTATTTGCCTTTATAATTGTAATCGGACATCCCATTATTTTTACTTGAACCAAAAAAATCTTAGATAATCTTATGCATGTGCAATTGAAGAACGATTCACATGATGAACAAATTCTAATTGCTTTGGAAAATATTTTTTTTTGGAAAATAGGCTCGCGTTAAAAAATATATAATATGGATAAGGCATAATAAATCGCGTTTAAATATCGTGTCTAAGCATATGCTTCGAGCAAGTTACTTTCGACTATTACAACAGCCGTAGAAAACTCTGTTGTCCTCATTTTTCGTCAAATTTACCCGGAGATATATTCTTACTTTATTGTTCCGCCAGTTATTATTTTAGTTACGTTCATTATTATTAAATATTTCGTCAGTTTTTATACACATCATTTATATATACTCGTATATACCGGCACAATTCACGTACGTTTTTCGGGATAGTACATAATTATGTAATCACGTTTATTACTCATTATATTGAATAGTTTGGAGGAATGAATTAAGAAGTGAGGAAGTATTCGAAGCAAACGTCTTTTTATCTTCAACTAAGTCTTGAAATGTATTGGAAGTTAAAGGGTCCGTACTACAGTCATTCGTACGGAAGTTTTTCCAACAATATTTAGTTGAAGGTAAATTATCAGCTACTGGAAATGCATTCGATGTTCTTCGAACTTCGAGTCGTCTGTTTGTTGCGAAGTCACGTAGTTACCAAGTAGTTGTTTGAAGTTAGGTACTTTTTGAAAGTCGTTCTTTTCGCTCTACTTTATATCACACTAAAATCAAATGCTTTGTTTGGTTTAAAATTTAAATTATTCGACATCATATCACAATGGTAAATATGAAATTGGATTGGAAATGTTTCGCTCAAATCTGCCACTTATATACTTAAACTGGTAAGTCCTGATATAATTGTACTGTCTATCAATGTGTCAAAATGTGAAACGCGCCTTGAAAAGTAGTAATACTTGTATGTACCGTGTACTACGTTATTTAACAAGTCATCATTTCTAGCAAAAAATACATACGGAAAACGTACGGAATACATATTGGTCGGTATATACAAAATTATGTCGATCATAATTTAAAATACTAAATCACAGGCTATGAGTAATTGGAATTGTAATGGCAATAGGCTCACCACCTATTCTGGGATTTAAAGGTAACTGGTGAATTGTGGAAAAATACTACACTCCTCTGCCTACCCCTTCGGGGATTAAAGGCGTGATATTATAAGTAGTTGTATACCCAAAATAAAATAAAGATTACGAAAACGAAACTGAATTTTTAAATGATTATCATAAGAGTACAATATAATATCGTTTTAAAAACACTAGCATGAACAATTTTTTTATTTTTGGCCTAGCAAATAGGCAAACAGGCAATTTGCTGGTAAATAGCTGGTCACCGTCGCCTATGGACACTTGCAACACCCGAGAAGTGGCCAATGGTACACAATATAACATTCTGGTTTACAATACCTATTAAGGATATATTGAAGAAAGTTTAGGGAATACGTATTCAGAACATAATGTCAATTTCGTGGTAGATTCATATAGTTAGTATGGTAATATAGTTTTCCAAACAACGCATGTGATCAACAAGAACTAGGCGGATTTAAGATCGCTCGAACAATGTACAGAGTAGGTGTTTTAAATCTTTTGGATTAAACAAAACAAATAAGCATGCGGTAATCCACCGGAAAACATTATTCAAATTAAAAAAACAAATGTCCTATTTGTTCCCGCCCTGTTTACTAAAAACATAGTCCTATTTGTTTCTGCCCTGTTTGCTAAAATACATACTACGGCTTAACAAAGGCAAGTTTCTAAACGAAAAACATTTTATTAAACTGAGACATTGCAATCTTGAACATATAATTAATATGAATAGAGAGAAATGAAACAATTCCAAAATTCTTAATAATAAAAGTAAAAGGTGATCATTTTTGGAAGAGGCAGAGCAAATAATAGAAATCCATAATGCTACAAAGAAATGGACGACTTATGTCCATTTAATAAAAACGCAACACTAATTGAGAAAAGTGTTGAGGACAAACAGCGAAAGTACAACTCAAAGCGTGGATAAAGAGAGCAGCTGTAACGCCTTTAAGATTAGGCGAAACAAATGAAAACGATTATCCACAATTACAAGAGAACATTGGTGAGAGATTACGAATAAAACACATAATCCCGTCCGAGCTCGTCGTCCTTGAGGAACGGAATACAATGGTTTCAGAAAAAGCTTGTAATTTACCGACTTACCTTTATAGGTTTTTACGTTGCGTTTTATTTACGAATTTCACATTTTTATATCACAATGACGTTGCAAAGAACATGCTTGCCAAAGATACGTTTGTAAAATTGGGTAATTGTACATTTGAACAACAAATTGATGTTTTAAAAGTTTTGACTTAAAATTTTTAAATGCTGAAGAATGACTGGAAATAGATTGGTTGAAATGTAAATGTACAATTTTAATACACAAAACGATTTCCACTTTTACATATGCATATAATTAAATATGTACTTAAATGTGTAATAATATTAACTTGAAAATAAATATATTGTCTCATTTTTTTTAACGAAACGTGACTGCCTCTTTGATCGAGTACATAGTTGCAAGCATGAATGCCGATTGAGAGAGGTCCTGGGTTCAAATTCCGGGTCCTATTAATTCTATTGGATTTTTCTAATTTAGAAATTAAGGCCTAAATTAAATTATTTAAGGCCTATGTCCAGCAGTGGACTGAGATAGGCTGATGATGATGTGATGAATTTAGAAATTCTACTAGTGACTTAGATTCTGGATCTGTGGCCGGTGTATGAGCACCACTTCACCACCTATTCGATGGAACTTAAACGTAACTGGTGAAACGTGAGAGTGTTCTACACTCCTTTGCCTTCCCCTTCGGGGATTACAGGCGTGATGTTACGAAACATGACTGTATTCGTGGTCTCGATTAATTTATTGCTATTCATATACGAGTGTAATACGGTTCCTTACTCGTATGAAGCAACCTTAGTCGTAACTTCATTTTCAAAGCAATTTACTACTCCTTAGAAATACACGCATTATGTTTAATTTAATTTGTATACTTCCCGCGCAATTTAGTATCTAGTGTCGTGCTTGTTTCTCTGGTATGTGTAGTCTTGTTGATATTTGTATGTACATATAATGTGTGAAAGTATTCCACACTCATCAAGTTGAAGACGACTTTGAAACCTGTACTGCCACATGTTTTATAACAAAAATATTGGTTATTATAATTATGTCATCATAAGCGATTTTATGTGCGTATTCTCTATTCATTTCTCCATCACACTGTATCTAACCTATTTGATTAAGATAGGTGTCCTGGTATCCCTCAGAACCTGCCACAAAAACATGATTACCGTTACAAAAACTTAAAACGTGCAAAAACATAAAAAATGAAGTCGATCTCCGTTGTCAGTGACAATAGTATCAAAACCGAAAACATTTAAAGTTCAGATAAACTTTACTAACAATACACTTTGATAAATCTAAGCCTTTAAGCCCTTAAGCCTTAGTGTGCCAAATTTTAAAAATCCACACACATTAAACAACTCTTATATCCAACGTCACAATTTTAAGGTAAGAAAACTAGATTAAAACTGCGCCTGAAACTGATCGCAGATGAACAAAGCGCAGGTAAACTGTGATAATAACGCCTGAAACCCCGAGGTTATTAACAAGTTTCCACAAAGTGAGTTTCAGCGGAAATGAATCGGGTATTGTTGATCCGAGCCGGTTGAACACTCGAGTTCGCCTATCAGTTGCAAACGCTATTTGCTGTTTTTCACAAACAGCCCAGGAGCCTCCCTTAAGTAGCACGAAGTAGGGGGATATAAACAGCACGAACTTAAATCTTCGTAGGCTCCCGCTTGGTAAATAAAGAACTCGTATCTCAAGGAACGAATAAATACTAAATCTTAAAGAAACCTAATCTCTGTCATACAGCAACAATTATTTCTAGTTCTACTAACAATTAGCTTGGGAGCTCTCTGAAGCTTTCATAGATTGCAAAACTTTCATAAAATAAAGTAATATCGTACTCGGGACACACTGTGCTGATCGTTAGTGGTAATTATTCCCGAGTATTCCACACATAGCGCTGGGACTTAAAAAAGTGCAAAAGTCAATAAACTTTTGTTTTACATTCCTTGTTCGCTCGCTATCAAACAAGTGGGTAAAAATAGGACAGGGAGGCAGTCGGTAGCAGAAGCTCAAGGAATAAAGCTTTCAAAAACTATTTAAAAAGGCTTTGTAGGCAATTGGCGCGGGAGCCGCTCGGATGGCGGGAGAACCGATCGTTCTCTACCTCACAATTAGTCTTTGTTCCGTTTCACTGTTTTTGTTATCAAGCTTGGAAAATTTTTCATATTCGTTCACTATACCACTGAAACGCAAATGAAATGAAAGACACCAGGGGGATGTTAAGCGATGGGATGAAGAAAATCATAACCCGGTTATAAGATAATTAGAAGGACATCAGATATATATAAAACCTGGAAAGCATTTTGGAGATGGTATGTGTGATTAAAATGTACTTCGCAGATAAAATAATCATAGAAGTGAATCGGAGGTAATTGGGAGAACACATGAGCTTACCGCAATTTTATGAAATTATCTTTATATTAACTCATATTAAGACCCGCGGGCATCATTGCGTGAATTTTAGCCGTCATGTTTTATGATATAGTACAGGAAATTTAGTTCATTTCCAACTTCTTCACGTGAAAAAGTATCCTTTTTAGTTGCAACCTTAAACTTTCCTCGACGCTAACTAGAAGTTATCAAAGGCTACGTTCTAGCTGGCTTCTTTGAGAAAGTAGTGACTCTCAGGTTACTTGTCGGCTGCCGTCTATTTACTCGTGCATCGAGTGTTGCAGTTTCAAGGGAAATGAGAACGGACAATTTCATTGTTGCAAAAAATTATAAAATCACCCAGCACGCTTGCGAACTTCGATCGTTACTTAGAAATACTAGATTTTTTAATTGAATTTTTGAGTTTTTTTATTTAAATATAATTGGTCGCACTACTATTTTTTGTCAGACTATTCGAGACCTTCTATATGGGTGGACTATGAAATTTAATTGGAGCATATTGGTCAAGATACAAATAAAGAACAACGGGAATGTTCAATCATTTTAAACTGGTCTAAATTAACAGTATATTAACATACGTAAATATAATATCTGAAAAGAACATAGATTACCATCTTTAAATAACTATATGTCTGGTGATGACTGTTAATTGTAGGTATATTTCATCATCACCATCATCATCAGCCTATCTCAGTCCACTGCTGGATATAGGCCTCCCCTAAAAGGGGGTTTATGCCCGTAATCTCCACGCTGGGTATGCGGTTTGGAGATTGCAGGCACGGCTTTTCGCACCGCCGACACTGC
>DWMG01003571.1:0-11749 GCA_018244855.1 Elbella merops
CGATTAAATATCCTTGTTTCATGACGTGTTCCAGGAGTGGATAGTGAAGTACGACCAGGACACGCCAGTGCAGCCGCGATACGACATCAATGCACCCGACCTGTACATCCCCTCCATGGGCTACGTCACGTACGTGCTTCTGGCCGGCTTCATGCTCGGTGAGTGTATGCTATATGCTTCATATTATTCGAAACTATCTAACTTGCTCAATATCAAGAATAAAGATTAGAGAATTGGCGATTTAATAAATAAGAGCTACATTGCTGAAGAGTTCGCATTGACGAAAGAGATCCCATTGAAAAATATATGAAGATGCACGCTATTCCTACGTGCGGTAATTATGCGACACTATGTGAAAACATAACTTTGCATTAGAATTCATCGTAGAACATCGAAACTAGGTGTTATTACATGATATAGAATAAAATATTATCAAATACAGGTCTCCAGCACAGATTCTCACCGGAGCAGATCGGCATCCAGGCGTCGAGCGCCTTGGCATACATAATCTTCGAAATGATCTTGTACCTGGTGACGCTGTACATCACGCAGACCAACACGGCGCTCACCACACTGGACCTCTTGGCGCACTCGGGCTACAAGTACACCACCATGATCTGCAGCCTGCTGGCCGGCCTGATCATGGGCAACACAGGATACTACAGTTGTTTGCTCTACTGCAGCATTGCACTCTCTTATTTCCTGGTAACTGAATATCCTCTACATAATAAAACAATCTCAGAACTAATTTCCTAATGATTTGGTCACCTACTTCCTTGTAATGAA
This sequence comes from Elbella merops, assembly GCA_018244855.1. Classification (NCBI taxonomy): domain Eukaryota; kingdom Metazoa; phylum Arthropoda; class Insecta; order Lepidoptera; family Hesperiidae; genus Elbella; species Elbella merops. The sequence goes on from DWMG01003571.1 coordinate 787, forward strand.
GTTAATCATTTTCATTATTTCATTATAGACTGTAGAACGCTAGCCACTTCGTCTACCACTGGTTACCCTAAAAAAATTCAATTGCAATAGTCACATTTGTCTTAAAAGTTACCTGAATCTCGTACACCTTTTTCAAAGACCCATTTTGAAAGTATAATTTCATCCCCCAGTTTGCCTTTTATGAGTGAAACTAATAAGGAACTAAGTTCAGACCAACTTATTCTAAGTGCTGATAAGTAACTCCATCGAGGTCCTTCACACATATTCGATGTATGTTTTGCATTACTAGATTGTCCGTTAGTAAATCGCAATTTGTCGATTCCTAACAAGATGTCGAAACATTTTAGTACAATTTGAGACCTCTCAATACGTAAGTCATTCTATATCTGATCTGTATCTGATAAGTGTGCTCGCAGGTGCAAACGCTTCGGTTGCAGCTGCTAGCGGGCGGGTCGAGCGGGCCCGCGACCGCGCCCCCGGCCGCCTACGGCTACGACGCCAACCCGTACACGCAGAGCTGGGCGCGCCCCGCCGGCACCAAGCGTCGCCTCTACTTCCTGCTGTTCGTGGCCTTCGCGCAGCCCCTGCTTTCCTGGTGGCTCACCTACCACTTGGTGCCCGCCGCCACCCCCGCGCCTGCCCCCGCGCCTGCCCCTGCCCCCGCTCGATAGCACCTGCCGCCCGTCGCGCCGCCAGAGAGAACCCAGTGTGTTCCGTGCGATGAGTATCTAGTGCACGATTATTGGTGGATATTTCGTGGCGGTGTGCCTGCTTTGCTGCTGCTGTGTGTTTGAAGTGTGTTTACTGGGCTTGGTGTATCATTATATAAAAAAATAACAAAATAACTTGAGGCCAAAATTATATTTCCTTACAGGTATCCCATTTATGATCACATTCAACACACTTCCTAAATAAAATATTCACAGCATAACTGGCTATTAAACCTATTTCTGTGAATAATTTACATACAAGGAATCTTTAAATATGAAAAGGTATTTGATAAATATTTTTATGTACTTACTACAGTATGGGATATTTCTTTTATAGGATGCACTCTATTTACAATAACTTAGTCAGTTTGTCACTCTGTTTACAATAACTAAGTCAGTTCAGTTTGAATCACAGATAATATATGTGTAGTTTATACAATCACTGTTGCATTATGTACTCTAGAAATATCCTTTGAATATACAGTAAATATAAATTTTATAAGTAAATATAAATTTTATACTAAATTTCAATAATAACATATAAATAAAAAGCAACCAATGAAATTTACCTCCCTAAATTAAAGAAACTTAAACATCATATATTTTGCATTTAATTACTATATTTGTTTAACTACATTTAATTACTATTTATTGAACTTGAGGCACCAATGAAGAATTGCACCCTCTCATAACCCTCAAATAGTAACCAAACATATTACACTTCTACTCCTTGCATGTGACGTCGGGAGATCATCCATCCTGGCTGTTGCTGAACTCTGCTTCAAGCTGAAGATGAACACAGGCAGCAACAATTGATATTTTAAGAATATAAAATTGTTACATCCACTATTTCAGTTTCTATTTACGTAATATACCCATTGCATTTGAATATTGTAATGACAACATTGCACAATAATGTGTTGCAATATGTTGCAGAGGAAAGTTCATTATATTGTACAAGAATTTTGTAAGATTGATTTTTATTCTATGTATAACATTTCTTATCTTGTTCATTAAATTTGTGTTACTAGATAAGGTTTGTTTCTAAAATATTGCCTGTGAATTTAATTGTAGAATACTTCACTGTTGCTAGCAGTAAACATTTAATCTCCTTTACTGACTTATGTATTGAAAATAATGCTTGTAAATAGTAGTGTAATGCTTGTCACAAAATAAAACCTTAAAAGCTAAAACTTAATATGACTTTTGAAAGTAACATTAGATTTTCTAGAATATTAACGTTAGTTCAATACATTTTGCAATGTTAACAAATACAATTTGTTGGGTTATGTGTATGTGCAAGTTGATTATAGTTTTTATGATATATTACGTCCATGAATACTATATTGGCGTCATTCTTATTGTTTATCATTTGTAGCCTAATAATCTATTATTATTAACTAATCCATAGGTCCAGTAGTTTGTGAACCTGACTGCAGAACTGAGGTTGTGGGTTTGCTTTTTACCCACAATCATTATATTTATAATACACTTGTGGTATCAGGGGGTAAAATCTACATAAGTATATACTTATATATTTAGAAATATTTACATATATATGTTGCTTATCAGCTGTCTAGTTACTATAGCAGAGGCTTTGCTTTATTTAAGATCAGAAAGTTGTGTGAGAAATTGTCCCAAGATATTATTAATGTTGTATTTTTTGTCAAATGTAGCAATCCCACACTCAGCACTACAAGAGCTTGTAGTTCCACTGCTAAGAGCCATTGTTTGCGCTATTCACTTCCTGTGTGTGACTTGTGAATGGGCAGATACTTTATGATAGACTGGTCCAATTAAAAACCTTTGGGATATATATATTCATGTGACTTTAATTGCAGTTCAACTCTCCTTTGGACACATGAGTTTACCTCAATGTGGCTTTCTGTCTTGTAGAGTTTAAAGAATTATAATTTTCAACATTTATCAAAGCTGTTTATTTAATCAATTCCTGGCCAGGCATTCTGCTTTCTGCTGTGGAAACATTTTGTTTTATACCGATATTTACTTAACAGAATATGTATAATAAATGATAGTTTTTTACGACGGTGCTGTTTTATTTTTAAGTAAAAATATCTAATAGCACTTACATAATGTCACGCTTATTTCCTGTAGAGATAGGTTGATACTAATAAGCTCCTGACATACTTGATACTAAAACGGATGCTCAGGTGGCTTGAGCATATAGAAAAAGCGAATGGTATTGTAATTACCTCATAAATTTATAATACCAACGTGAATAGTAGCGTCAGAAAAAGTAGACCTAAGCGTAGTGTTCCGATCAAATCAAGTTCGTTCTAGAAGGATATGAAGACGGAAGAAAGTAGACGCAGAAGAATATGTTAAGGTATGATACTAGTACGCACATACTTCTAATTAGATTCAGACTCTGCTGTGGTCTGAAATCGACCACGTTCAAGGGTTTAAAAATAGAACTATCAAAGTTACATATCATATTGTTTTTATTTAATGTAACGTTCTGAATATTATTTAATGTTTAAATCTGCATGAAATTGAACAAGTACCTTAAAATGGTGATATAATAAAAACAAAAATATTGTGAAATATGGAAACTCCAAGATGCTAATCATCACCCGTTATAAATAGCTGACGCAGTGTTAATGACGTTATGTTTAGAACCACGTGTCGGTTGCACTACCTACTGTGGGAGTGTAGGTAATTGTGTGTTGAAATAAATTAATAATCTTTGCACTAACCGAATATCACGCTTTCTGGCGCGGGCTGCAATGAGTGCAATGCGCCGCACGAAGCTTAAACATATAAGATACATTTCGAAACCGATGTGTAAAAACATTCTGCCAGGATTAAAAAATGCATACATATTAATATAACATCGAATAAAAAAATATAATACTCATCGTGATGTTCCATTTTTTATACTACCAAAACAACAATGATAATTACAATTTGTAAGCAGATACTAACTGTATATAAATAAGTTAATCAATATAGACCTTTGCGTAAGGTACCGTAAATCTATACTACATATACCTAAAACAAATTAAAGTGTCTGTTTGCATTATCAAAATAATAGTTTTTATTATGTGCACATGAAAGTATATACATTGTTTTTAATAAAACGTCATTTGTAAATTTATCATTGTCTATAAGTTTCTTTGTTTATTCCGGTTTATCTCCGAAACAGCGGAACCAATTTTGATGGAACTATCACTGGTAGATAGACTATGTTATAAGAAGTAACTTAAGTTTTTTTTGTTTTAGTTAAAGTTTAGCCATAAAATCAAGCGAACATCGTGGGTACAGCTACTACGTTAATAAATTGGCTAAACTCTTTATATTCAGTTCATTACTGTACAAGTGATTATTAATCTGATTTCTGTTATTGTAAAATGGATTATTATGAAAACACATTACCAAGTACCTAATTATGATAATCATAAAATATGATAATCATATGATATCATAATAAAGGTTCATTATACCGTATACGCAACGCGAATGAATGCCTACTCTATTAATATTTCCTATTACAACTATCATTGAAATATAAAAAGCTTAAAATACTTTTAGATACCTGGTTATCACAAAATAAAAAGCGTATGAATAGAAGTCACAAGACGAGTTAACAATGAAAATAGTCTTATGATAACCGAATAGGTGCATACTCATCATACTTACTTATATATGAAGATTTAAAAAACTTAACTAGCTGCTTGCTTATTCTATTCTAATTGCACATTCTTTATCATTAAGCTGAATGGTGTCATCGCTTGAAAAAACACATGCTTTACAGTTAGGAGAAAAGCTCAAATGTACAGAAAACCAGAACCACATTTTACATTATTGTCGTTATCGCGGTGTTGTGTTTTTAAATCTGAGAATCTATATTTTATATTATGGTAAAAACAATATTAAAATTCTTATCATTATTCCGCTTTAGCGGAACGGAAGTAGCTTAAAAGTCCGCGTAACCCGCCCAACGCAAAATTGTATTTAACAAGCGCAATTCCGTTCAATTCAATTTTAGTTGAAATTACTTATAAGTCGAGTTCATACAATTGCAATAAATAAAAATTATATTTTACCGCGAAGATTCATCTTAAAATACTCAAACCCACGGTATTCTTAACAAGAGCCTTTTCTGTAAGTAGTGGGTTAGTAGGTGATCTGCGTAGTATTTACAGAACGCGTTACTGGCGCATGTGGGAGCGAGATAGCACCATGCCCCACCTTGACCCAAATCGCCACCATGAAGCTGCCAGGCTGCCTACATCTTCGCGCCATATTTGAATAGCTGCAATGTGTGTACAATTCAGTGCTTCAAAGTCCAAAAGAACAAGAACACATTTGCCCCGCAATTTTACTCAATGACTAAGTTTTGTACAATCCCAAGATGTCAACATTTTTTTTTAAATATTAGATATATTTTTCGTCTAAAATTTTAAATTTTGTCTTAAATGTCTACGATTGTGATTTTTAATACATTTAGTTATTTACTAATAAGAGTAGCAGTCATAGTATATTGTAGTATTTTTAAATAGTATTTTATTAAATCTATAAACTGATCACTATTCCAAATAAAAATAGTGTTTTCCGAGGAGGCTCTGAAGTAAGCAAAAACCTATGACGCAAATATAATTTCAAACCGACAGAAGTTAGCGCCATTTCCTGATTGGTCGAGCATGCTAACGACCTTGCCGCATTTTTATGTCTAGTGCTGTAACAATTTTTTAATGTGACATATTATTTTAAATGCAGTTTTTTCCATTTTCTAGCTCATTTCATAGTTTTCATATTTCTTGTTAATTTTTATGCAATTATGATTTTCCAAGCAAAAACAAAAACTTACGCCATATTATGTTCATTTATTATTTAAACAGCAATTAATGAACCTTGCAATTTTGTTAAGTGACAGATCATATGTATTTTGCGTGTTAATTATAGCAGTGACAAGGTATATAATTTTAAGCATGTCTATCGATATAAGTCGATCTTAATCAGCGTTAAAGTTGGGCAGCGTAAGCGTAAAAGGTGATCACGTTTCCAGTCTTGAAAAAATATGAAAACCTTATAGCAGCGGAAGCCTAATGATTTATAGCTTATGAATTTCATTAATATATTACTTTTCACAACGTCTTTTTTGAAATAAAACGGTTTTGACTGAAGTCCAAAGCTCATTTCTAAAAACTACTCCTCAAACGTCTATATGAATTTATACTAAGTTTATTTAATATATTTATTTAATCTGTTTATTGTTCAATATTAAATTTTCATACAGTGCTTGGGTATTTTTACGATTACAACGCTGTCGAAACGATGATTGAGATTTTATCGATATAATCGATAGAAAGTTCCTGAACGACATCTCTACAATAATCAGCTGGTCGCTGTCAAGTCGAGGCACAGTGCTGCCAACTACAACTGCGCGGCACCCGCGGCTAAGTTCAAGCTGACCATGCGCCATACACAACAGCCGCAGCGCAGTATCGACAAACGTTCACATAACATTTAGACGTAATATCTATAGTGTCACTCCTCTTCTTATATTTTAATCATTAGCCCATTCAACTATAATATTTTCTTCGTTTTAGTTGTTTAAGTGTTAAGTGTAATACATGTTGTTCCGATAATGTACAGTGCCGCATCCGTACACGCATTCTGAAGCAATTACGTAATGGGAATTATGCTAGAGAGGTTTATAGTTTTGCCCTGAAATTCAACATGGCCGCCGACACAGGAATGGATACCTGCCCCAGTCCAGAGATCACGGACTCCAGAAAACGACCGCTGGACGGCGATTCTGAGAATGGAGACATCAAAAGATCGCATTTTAGCTCCGGTAAGTGGCTCTTTTATTCATACAAGCTTTGTTGATTGACTCCATTACGTATTTGGCAAACAAATTAACATTGACATAGCGAGTCGACCCTGCTATGTATTACGTACCTATACGTTGTATGTACTCCCAACAAGATTCTTATCAGAATATCACCGCTGTTATCAGTTTGACCTATTTAATGATAATGTGACCATTAGGAGTTGAATAAGTAGTAAATTGTGTTTAAAACTAAGTCGATAAGACAACTCCGTGACTGTCATAAAAATGTACATTAGAATTGCCACGAATAAAGTCCGAAGCGGCGATAATTGTGGAATACGAGTGCCATGCTATCAGAGGATTCGATAACGCGCTTCCGTCCCGTAGATGTAATATTTTAATTATAATGTATGCAATTCTAAAAGAGAGTCGTTGTTTTTTAGTTCAAGACTTGGTGACAGCCTTGCCACTGGCCAACGGCCATGGCAATGTAACGTCCCACTTCGGTGAGTCGTCTGAGTATACATCTCCATCGGCTTTGTGGTTGTTGGTGGCGCGCATGCCTCACGCGCGCACGCTCACGTTCATTCGCCGCTCCTGCTCATCGCTCACTGCTCACTGACCACTGACCACTGACCGCTGACTACTCGCCGACCGCTCGTTGGTCGCTCACTCGCCGGTGCTGCAGTCCGCGTTGGTTAAGACCTGGTCACAAGCATTTCATAATTGTGTCTTTGTCTTTTCTATCTTTATTTGTGACCAACATTCTGCTCCAATGCAGATATCATTATGTTAGAGTCAACAAACATTGACAAATTATTAACAACATATCCTAGTCAGCTATATAGTTATAGAAAGTTAGTCAGTGAGCCATCAGCAGACCATGAGCGGACAGTGTAGGTGTTAGTGTCCAGTCAATCCCCATCGCACAGTAAACATGGCCTTGATGTTGTGAGCCTTGATGTACTTAGCCTCACACCGACCCACTCATGGCTTAGTCGTTGCATTGTTGGTGTGACCATCACTCTAAGTGTACAGTTCTTCAACATTTCTATTTGGTTAACTAGTAAATTACTCTTCTTGAAATTTTTTATTTCATCTCTGATCGCTTATTAGCTTTATTTATTTGGAAGTCATCTCAACTAACAGAGAAGAAGATTAACATTATTTGCATATTATATAAATCATGTCTTTTTATTTAATCTGTCACTGTATTTAGGTAATAATAGATTGGCACGTAATCCATGTATCATTTAAGAAAAAAAAAACTATTTATTTAATAAGCTGTATATTTAGGTTTGAAACAAGATGTGGTTTGTAATAGGTGTGAAGGTGCCTGAGCTGTCGGCTAATTGCGCCAATTGTTTTACAATAAGTATTAGCATCATTTAAAACTTACAGAATTGATTTTGGTGTGGACTGTGTTGGGTATGAATAATTTCAAGGCTAGTTGAGGTGTTGTCAAATTTGGAAACTGAAGTTATGAACATCTAATGCTTGCATTGTGTAATCCTTACATAAAGTCTTACAGTACAGATAAGTTTTTGTTATAGTTATTATTTAATTGATAAACTTTGTTTTCTTGGAGGATGAGCGGGGTACCCAGTAACATGGGACACCATCCAGTACGGGGGCCCTTGCCACTAGTTGTAATAACTATGTTTAATCAATGAATACATTTAAATTTTTTTTATTTTTTATTTTATAGTGTTTTGATAATGTACTTGTAATCAGTTTGCAGACACTATCACAGAATGATATGTCTTGCATTAATATCTATTAATTGTTCTGTCTTTATGACTACTTGTCAGATGTTTCTCTCATGTAGTATCATCCCCAGCCCATGTGTTTATTGTGACACACACACATAAGCCACATATTGGCACAGATCATAGTCCATTGACAGGCCCTAATTATAGGCTTGCGATCCATTTTTCAATGATAATGATCTAATTAGCTGTATAATGTATTACATTGTGTATCATATATTTTTTTGTAATTGAAATTATAGCGCGATATTTTTAACACGTTTAGTAATGAACTGTAGATATACCTACATTTAGAAATATTGAATATTTTGTTACTTAGCAAAAAAATTGTTGAGTTTCTTTTTTATTAAAGTGGTTAATAAATAATATTGCTGATGTAACGTGGTTGTGTATCTTTGTTATAATTCACGATAAGAAATAAGTTGGACGTAATTACACATTGGTAGGCAACTGTTTAGTATTTAATTATATACGGTATGGGTGACGTAAGCCCACGCCCGCGGCGCGTACGCTAGTTTTTACCTCCCAAATGTCAAGGAAATGTTTGATTAGGTGAAGGAGACTGACTTCGGTGAATTCCTAATAGATTTTGGAAATGGTCGAATTCGATTTTAAATATATGATTTGCTTCGCTTATGCTCATTTGTTAAAGAAGAATTTCTCTTATCCACGTACACTTGTAGCAGAATCCTTTAATAGCAGTTAACTGCGAATGTTTCAAATTTAATTTTGATACATTTAGTTATTTGAGGTCTGTCAGATTTATAACTTCTTACATCTCACTGCAAAAACATTGTAAAGGTACAGGTTACTGGATATTTCCTACTTTGAACCTCATTCAGTCGCCCTGAAATATGAGACATTACATAATTAAAACCGTTTCCATGTAATAAAAATAGACAATTTTGCGATACGAAGGTTTCTAGGTTCTTTTAGTCTTACCACATGCTACATTACATACTAAAAAGATTTTGTTATCTTTAGGCAATTTATTACAGTCCCGGATATATTTTGGAATCTGTCAGTCATTTATGAGCCGGCACACTTTATTTTAAGATAGATGATTACTTATATCTTTTGTTATTCATGCATCACCGAACAATTAGCAAGTTAATGTTTATGGCATGGTGAGGCTTAAAATTAACAAGTCGGAATACAGGGTCAATAGTTGCCTTCACGATGCAAATATATAGCGCAATATTATTTACAAATGAACCAATGTTGCCATTCTTGGAAAGCAAATTCGAATTGGTATTAGGGACGATCTAATATCAAACTCAGCATTTGCTGCGGAGTAGAATCAATATTAAGATTTTTATAAAGGGCGGGCGGAGATTCAGCACTATTCCATCGTATTTGTTTGAATTTATTTAAGCACATGATCCTCTGAAAGACCCGAAGTTAATACATATGTTTAATGTAAGTGCTTGTTAACAATGTGTATATTATAAAAGTCTTCGCTCATAACGAAAACAAGTCTGACTAGATACGACGTCTATCCATTTGCGAAACTACGATGATACTATCAAATATCGTTGTCGCATGCGTTTGTCGCAATTTGCATCGCGAAGCGTGCTTCATGTTTTGAACGATTTTATATCGCAAATTAGTTTTCGCACTCGACGAATGGAAAGTCGAGAATAGGTTGTTGAAACACAAAAAAGGTTTCTGTAACAACGGAGATCAAAGGCTGTGTGATACGCCCTTTGACTCGTCAATTGCCCTTCTCGTGCTCGTCGAGTGGTAACAGTTCGACTGGGTTTTGGAGTACGATGCCAATTATTCTGAGCAGGTTCAACAGGGACACCTGCGAATTCTACTTCTGTTACCATATTAGCAGTTGTAGATTGCTGTTTGGTTTTAATTCATTCCAAGTCGTTTTCTAATCTTCTTTAGGCGATTGACGTTGATGTTATTTCGTTTAAAACAAAACGTTTCCTTCAATTCCGGTAAAGGAAAACATCGTAAAAAAACTTGCAAGTTTCAAGTACCAGCACTTTACATTGTTCTCTAAGACGGGTGAAATCCGCCAACTCGCATTTCATCAGCATGATCATGACCTTAAACTTTGTCATTCAGTTAGGAAACCCGTGTCCATCAGTTAAACGGTAAAAGGATTGGTATTAATGATGGATACTATGCGATAGTGTACAACGTTACATTTCACTTTGAATTGCCAAGTAACTTTGAAGTAGTATATAAAATAGCAACATTCGAAACCTTTTGTGTACTCGTGAAATTTACGGAACAAACAGTAGATCCATGCGAATAAAAATTGTTTTGTTTGTGCATGATGTAATGGACACGAACTATGTAAGCACTTGTCATACTTCTCCTAAGGACATTATTTGTCTCCACGATAGCAGCACAACAGTGATGATGTAAGATATGTTTATCCATATATTATGTACATATGTATTATCTGCTTGCGGTCACTGTGAGTGATGTATTTGTTATATTGTGCAACGATTCTTAAAAACTGTCGATTGCAATCCCTTGTGTTTGGTTTCGTTACGTTGTATGAGGCTGCGTAACAGGCCAACAGGGCCTCTGACAGGCTACCTGAAGGGTTAATTTTGGGCTGAGGAAGCTTCCAATGCCCAATGAGTAGCCAACGTGTTTCTCGCCATTTAGATGCCAAGAGTCACTCACTACCTCCTTGAACTGTCGCACTTGGCGCTAAG
>DWMG01003572.1:0-11748 GCA_018244855.1 Elbella merops
GGACGCTCTTAAGTTAGAGGGAGTAACGATATAGGCAAAGTGGCTGGCAGCGGTTGTATTCGAAGAGCTGAAGATCGAGCTCAATGGCATACTATTAAAGAGGATGATGTCAAGCATTATACGATGATGTATGTGTAGCGGCGCGCTACTTGCAGTAATATGACAGGCTGAGCACGCAGAACACCACAAGCGCCGAGTACAGTAAACAATAGACCACTCACACGCGTCCTACTGACACTGGCCAATCAGAAGGCGCATCCTCAAACCCGCTATCGAAGTTTCAAAGAATCGTATAATATATAGGAGATCCGAAGTTAACATTCCGACCGCGTCCCCAGGCAGCGACATCGCCTGACGGGAGATCTCCCCTTTTTCCTCTATATCTGTATATAAAATAATAAATCAATGTTATTAATGACGATATTATCTTTGCAAAAGACTGACCTATTGGTTTAGTAGTTAATAATCCTGACTGTTACAAATTTTCGTGTTCCTGTATGAAAATTATTTTTTTAAGTAACTATCTAAAGATTTCTATATCCTGTTAATTGATAGTTAAAAACTTTTTGGTCACAAAATAATTTTAAATCATCTGTAAACACATTTTATTTACATACTCCCAGCCACTTCGACGACGTGCCAAAGAACAAATATTCGGTGTGCAAGCTGATAGCCCCTCGGCCCTGCCTCACCGCGAAGTACATTCAGTGCATAGCAGCGGACATACGTGCGGTGTCCCACGCGTGGATCATAATGAGCTGCATCAACGGCACCCTGCTGGATCCCGACGCGTACGTCCTGCCCACGGGCTTCTCCCTTCTCAAGGATAAGTTCATTAACTGGGTAAGTCATCAATTTATCCTGACCTAGTTCCTCTGACTTCCATGAAAAGAACATACAGTTAGTCTGTTCCTGTATGGTTTGTGTAGCTCAGTGGTAATATCAGTAGCATTTGTTAGTTGACCTTCATAGAAACAAATTCAATACTGAATTCCCTTCCCATGTTGGTATTTCCGAACACTTGAAGGGTCCTAAGTTTAAGGTGCTCTTCAAGGCAAGTGTAAATAGGTTATTTCAAATCACACCTGGTATATCTTAGAAGACATCTAAACTTTTGATAAAAAATAAATGTGATAGCAGCCAAACGCTAGCCTATCATTTATATAAAAAACTGACTACTGCATTTGATCGAGTACCACACTTCATCAGCTCTTGCATATATGTTAAACAGTCATTTTAAATTTAGTCTATAAATTTTATTAATCATTTTCTCCATGATCACCTGTCTTCCCTTACTACATCTCAATCACTTAATGTCTTCTCACACTCAATTATTTACATTACAGGTGCCGCCCACTGGCAAGCGCAACACCACCTTCTTCAAGGACAAAACGATCCTCCTATGCGGTGACCAAGACACGTTCGTGAAATTCTGGGAACGCGTTTGCACATTAGCGGGTGCCAACACTCGAGTAGTGAATGAAGAAGATTTGAACATGTCCGGAGCCCTCGCTCTGGTCACCGACTGGGATTGTCCCCACGAAGTCCAAAACAAAGCGAACCAGGATAACATTCCGCTCGTGTCCACCCATTGGGTGATCCAGTGTCTGATTGAAGGGAAAGCCATCCCCCCCACCAGCCACGATAAATTCTCATTTATGTATACAGAGCAAGAATGATCATGGGACCTCTCTAGTGTGCTCATCGTGCGTGATTTTTGACACTTGTGGGCAATTAGAGGTGTGACACTAGTCTAGCTAGTCTAGGGAAAGTGATTGTGACACTTGTGAGTTACATGTGACTTGTATATGTATTATGACACTCAATTAAGTGACATAGTAGTGACTAGTGGATGACACTCTAAATGTGACATTTATGCTTCGCTTAACTGTTATAACTATAATTATGTAAGTAGGTAAGTGTATATTACTTTTTATTTGTCTCTCACATAATACTTATACAGAACATGTGAGGTTGATTTTTGTTTTGATGACTGTCTGAAGCAAACGTAAGGTATTAATTTATATTTATTGTATTTTATAAGTGACTTAAGTTTAAATTTATGATTCAATAAATATATTTTCATACATCAAGCATATTCTTTGCATACAATGACTTAGCAGAGGCTATAAAATAATAATCTCAGCCATATACCGCTGTTAAATAAAATTTTGATTATATAACAATCGTTATGTCAGTTAATTAAAAGCCTAAGATCAAACTGTCAATGTAAATAGACATTAAAGTAACTTAATAAACTGTCTATATATCGAAAAGTATAAAATTCATCACTCAAATCATGATTATGTATGGATGTTATTAATATTTGGAAGTTAACTGTAGAAATTGACTTCAAACATTGGATATTGTAAATAAGAAAGAAAAGTATTAACTGGTATTAGTCACAATTGGAAACATTACTAAATTGTTATTGAGAATAATAATATTTGATATTCATTATTATTTGGTATTAACTCATTGGATTGACGACAAATTGTAAGTATAATATTGAAATTAACAAAACGTGAATTCACTGAGACGTTTTTTTGTTATTTTGCAAACAAATGATAGTTCAACACAAACATGAAAATTAAATCAGAGATTTGTAAAGTTTCCACTGAAATACTTAGAGAGCATAAACAGTTAAATCATACTCTATATTATTTAATAATGTAAATATATGTAGCAACTTTGGATTTAAAGGTCATAATGGAGGGAGCTATAATATATATTATAGCAAGGCAAATGACAAACCCATGTTCTGTGGGTTGATAATGAGCAAAATATTATGTGTACTTTATATTTTGTTATTATATTATAATTATGTACTTTATATTAAAGTTTGCGTGCATTTCTATTATAGAAGTTTTGTACCATCATTCATTAATTATAAAAAACTTGTATAACATTTCTGTTAATTATAAATATGATCTCTTTATAAGAAATGTTTTGGTTTCAAAATTTTTTAATGGGACACTAGTCAAAAAATTGAGTATAAATAGAAAAACACAAACACATTAACAAATTAATAAAAAGTTCAGTCTCAAGATTTTGAAAAGCACACCATTTTAGATATAAGTAAGTTATCAGATATTTTTTCTAAATTAACCTGTTATAAATACATACTTGGATTGAGTACTTAACATTGAATTGTAGAAAATTCTTATCTTATCATTTTTACTCTGATGAAGCTAATAACATTTTTATTATTATATCATCAGACCAAGTCCATTCCAGGGTGGGTACAAAGTGATTGTTACATGTTGATGTTTAATTTTTTTCATCACACTTAGTACTTGACAGTACTGACTTGAACAGAGAATATTCAAAACAATTAATAAAGCAGCATTTTGTAAATGTCAAAACTTCACATAGACAAAAGGCGAATTTCTTTTTATTGATTATAATCTATATGTTACCAAGTAATCGTTCATAATTGTTTTAAAGGGCGTTATATCTGTACTAACAGACAGTCCTAGTGTCATGATGTAATAATTACTGACTATGTTGTTAGAAGTGTAAAATTTATTCATTATAATATACAATATGTGTTCTAATAGAATTTCAGACATTCACCATGTTAGTCTTAATCGTTTTCATTACGAAACAGAACTCAACGTTTATTTCCAGCCAGTAGGAGTGAAGCTTAGATTATAATAACTAAGTACATTTACACATATATATGGTTATACAAGAACCTGTCCACTTTTTTCTTTTTTTTTCTATTTTTAATTGTTACTTGTCATGTTTTGGTTATGTAATCCTACAGCCAACCACTATTTAATTTTGTTTATAAAATATGGGTGTTTTATGCATTTATATGTTAAAATAAGAATCATTAACATCTAAGTACATTATGTTACACAAAAATGTCTTAATGTATGCATTTGAGATAGGTATTCGATTCTAAAAATCATTACATGATAACAGCTATACATTGCCATAGACAAATCTAATAAGTTTATTTGGGGGTACGGTAGTTTTGTGTCAAGTTCATGACTTTTTCAGTTGATTATAAAGCATAAGTGGGAGTATTGCATTTCCATCAAATAAATGTCGCTATGTTAGGAAGTAATCAAATGTAGGTTAATAAGAAAATATTGTTGTAATATTGAGTCTATTAACTTTGAAACCTGAAAGTTCAATTGATGTGTCTTTGATAATTTCCAATTTGACGAGGTAATCTACTTTGATTGTTGTATATATATAAATGTATTCATTTCATTAAATTATATGTTATATAAAAGTTAATGTAATATACTGTTAATGCATATATCAATTAGGCTAAAAAAATTAATAGTATTGAAAATTTCATGTTCTGTCAAAAAAAAAAATGTTTGTTTATACATATAATATGATTACCTTGCTTCAGTTTTTCAGTCATTGTTCAAATATCGAAATCAGTTGATTAGAAATTGTTCATCATACATTTATATTTAATGTTACTTACTTAGAATGTATAATATTACAAAATCTAATATAAATGTGTAGATGTCTCTGTAGATTTAAGTACTTGCTAGTGACATGTTGGTCATACATGGATACTTTAAATCTAGTGTTAAGTCAGATTGGAATTTTATAAGATATTTCGACTCAGCCTACTCACTTTATTTATTGAGTTGACCCCCTGACTAATAAGTGCACCGGCTGGCTTCATGTGGCAAGATGCGGTGAAGCATCTTGTGATGTCTCCATTGACATTTTCCACTTTGCTATTGGCTCTTCAGCCCACCAATGAAAGATGATATGAATTATTCTGGAGCTAAAAGTGTCTAAATACCTAAAACACAAAAATCCTTAGTGTTATAAGAACCCAATTGCTTATGGTGAAAGGTAACCTTTTATTCTTTCTAAGGAACAAAGAAGAGCAATAGAAGTTAGAAGGAAGAGAATAATTAGATGTCATGTCTCATCTTGCCATATGATTTCTCATCTGTAATTTAATAGTGTACTTGGCCAAAGTGTTTCTTTAATGAAACATAGATAAAATCGGTAGGTTTGTACTTAGTTTTTAGATTACCCTAATGATCAATGTTAATGGCATTTAGTGTGGAATTTTCACTGTATACATATCACTCATTTGCGACTAGAGTGTAACATGTCAAAAAGACTATCTTTCAGAAAAGTTCAGAAAGTTTGTAATCATAATTATTCTATGACTATTATTACAATTATATATCGCAGATTAGTGTATAAGTCGTATAATATAGTGTATGTTATAAATGATAGTGTTATTGATATACTCTAGTCGCAAATTATTGATATATATGGTTGAATGCAGCAACCTATACTGAAGAATTCATAAGTTATCTTTGAGGAAAAAGTCATTATGCAAATAAGCCAATGACGTAGCACTTGAGGTAGAGCCTTCGAAAGGGTTACACTAAATGGTTATATATTTGAAGGGAATATTTATATAAAGTTCTAAATTATTCCATTACTTGTAATATAAAACCAATTATTTAACCATTCAGTGGGTGACTGTGTTGAAGTGTGTGTTGCGAGATTTTAAGTGCTTATAAAGATAATAGAAATAATTATTATCTTTAAAAAAGAGCTACCCTTCTAAGTTGGCAACACATCGACCATTTGGGTGTTGCCATGTTGGAAAGCAATAGTAACCATTTGTTATCAGCTGGCCCACTTACCTGTCTGGCAGGTTATATGTAAAAATAAAATTATTATTGCAAAATGACGTTATTCCAGTTAGATTAATAAAAGTGAATTTATATATACCAGTGTACTTTTGTCCAGTTATATTCATATGTGAACCTAATCTCTGTTTTTTCCTCTTGTATGATTCAGGGATTTTTTGTTTTTTTTGTGGTTACAGTATTTGGATTCGCATTTTGCGAGGTTTTGTTTGAACATGTTATTTTGTTTGCTTAAATTAACTTTTTCATAGTACACTATAAGTGTTAAAAATCCAATATTTTGTGTTATATTATGTGACATTTCAAAGTCGACGTTGAATGTTTTTATTACGTAATTCCAAATATAATTTGAGTTGTTTATTTCATTCTTTTTTTGTTTATTCGTTTTGTTTTCAGCCGTGTTTTATATGACATTTTGACTATTGTTTAAGGTGTAGATTAAAAATAAAGGTTTGGAAACAAAAGTAATTATGTGTCGTTTAAAATAAAATGTCTAGATGACGCATAAACATAGTTCGTTCGATATTAATACTTTTGGGTAGTAAAAAGCTACGGTACTACCTGCAAGAGGCATATATTTCGAACATTAGAACTATTATTGCTAAGTCATAATTAAACGTACCTACCTACTTGGTGTAAGTCACTTCTCGGCTGTTCAGATAACGATTCGACACGATCTGATATGTAAATAAATAGATGTAAGTTGCGTATGTTTGTTTGTCTGTCTGCTCGTCCTGTTAAATGTGCATTTGATGAATTCATATTTTCTAATTTGCTGTTTGACATTGTTACTGTCAAACGGGTTAAAACAAAATGACACAGACTGCAAAAATTTTAATAAATGCTACAGAGTATAAAAACGTGATGAAATTGCACAGTATGTACACACTACACACTGTTTGTTTTGTAAACGTGTAAAACATTTCATGTTATTTGTATATTACTCATTTTTTGTAATTAGGCAGCTGTTTGTTTGTAGATTAGCTTGTTTTTTTGTGTCTGTGCGTGCTATAAAGAGCTGGTCGTGATGGTCAAAATGCTGTGTGCCCAGCGAAGCTATATGCCACAACGGTCACACATCAATAGATTGACTATAATGGTGTTTCTTAATTTTCCATAGTACTTTCTTAAACAATGTTAAATTTTTACTCTAAGAGAACTGTACTGGAAGATGTGTATTTCGAGGCCTTACAGGGGAAAAACAGTGTTGCCAATTTCAATAATATTTTGTGAAAGGTTAAATTACTTTATTTTATTGATATGATATGATCCCTTTCGCCTTTTTTTTTTTCCAGTAATATGTTCTCATTGTATTATCTAAAAAATATACAATCACAATCATAATGATGCTGATTATTTCTTGATTGATTACAGTTATTTCATGATACTGTTTATATATGCTAAAATTATTTGATTTGATAATTTAAACAGTCTGCAATTATTTAATGTATCTACTTAAACTGACTACGACTGCGATGAAACCATTACAACTTGATACAATTTAAAGTGATAACTTAAACACTTCAATAATTTGATTTAATAAAATTCCAACAGACTAGAATATTTAATCTAAAAATATAAACTGGCTACAATTATTTCATGTACCACGTAAAAGTCGCTACAATTATCGATGTGATAATATACAATTACTGCAAATCATTTTCCAGTGGATGGTTCAGTGGATAATTCACCCGATTCCAGTATAGTGATTGTATAGTTAGTATTATATATTTATTATAACGAACTGTACATAAATATATGTTTTTTGCTTTTGCGTAGGCGTATCCGATACGTTATGGACAATGTTTTCGACGATCTGCATCTCGTCAGCGATTCTGTAGGGTTTTTTCATGTAGTGGCAAATCATTTTTCGATGTGCGTGTGTTTGTGTGCGTTTATGTTGGATATGTTAATTTATGCATATTGTCTTACTAAAGGATAGTAGAACGTACGTGTACACTATGATTAAAAGTATAAAGCTATATGATTTTCATGTTATTTTTTTCCCTTAATATAATAACTAAAGTGCGTTTTTTAACGTCTTTACAATATGAATGATGAGAAAGACGTATAAGAAAGTCGATATAAAATGTACCTTCATAGAGATATATATAGAGTGGGAAGACAGGGCTGCCTGTAATCGGCAACGTCCGACGGTTTAGAAAGAGAAACGATTACATTAACTATATCTCACTACCGACTCAAAGTACACAACGATTTATTATATATTTGTGTACCTTTATTAGTGAATACAGATAATTGAAATTAAACATTGAATTAACAAAATGACAGCAAGAAGTCGGTACAGTATGAATAAATCTTAATTTTGATAACTTTCTATTACGATTTATGAGTAAAGCTCTGAATGAATTTCTTTGCGACTTTTATAACGTTAACGTTTTTTTCAATATTAAAGAAAACTTTCTAATTTAATATATTTACTACATATTGTGATTTATTTCAAACGGACATAATTGAAAATATTTCAGTAAAATGAATCGTTAACACAATCCATGACTCAATCTAATCGTTTTAATAGATGGCGTAAAATTCACTGTACGTTCCTATCACAGATTGAGACAAAGACCGACTTGTTTTAAAATTAAGATAACATTTCATAATGCACTTATTTTTTTTGTTACAAATAAGCAATTAGCATAAAATCTATAATGATATAATCACGCCATCTCTTGACAGATAGGTGAAAATATTTTACTAATTAATGCATACAAGTAATGCCAACTATTAGTCCAGACTTAAATCTCTACGCATAAAAGACATTGTTTTGAATATCGATTTCACTAGATGGCGCCATAAACTGGATAGTTAAATCATTATTTAATATATTTAAATTTATAGTTAATACATTATTTATATTCAAAACAAAGCGAAGTAAAGAATACTCAACATAGAATTTTATTAAGAAATTCGTCTGGCATATTTTACCGCGATAACATATATGACGGAAAGTCAAAATGTTCGCGGAATGACAGGGAAGAAGAATGAAAGGAAACATTAAACTGTTTTTCCTTTTCAATATATTCGCTCATAGCTCTAATACATTTTTAGGTCTTTCATATATATTCACTTATTTATACCATAAAAAAAGTATTTGTCTTGGCCGTCAAAATAGGACAAAATCGTCCACCTTCATCATCATCGTTAAATTTCATATTGTGCAGATTTTTAAGAATTTTGATTTGACGGAAAAAAGTTCTGAATATATCTTTAACCGAGTCATGAAATCCTTAGAGCTGATACAAAAACGTTATTTAAAATTTTTGTTCCTACACATTGTAGGTAGATTTCGACGACAACAGTGACCTTCCCGTTGTAATGACCATTATAAGTACTTGAAGCTATTTAATAATATTCAATATTAATTTTTAAATGAACTAATAAGGCTCACCACATGACTTGCTATGCTGTGTTCCTGTGATAACTTTCAATTTCTTAAGCACCTTGATTTCTTCGTCTCAAGAACAAATATGATAAATGCTAGTTATAAAAATTTTAAAACTTATCTTTCACTAACTTGACAATAAGGGCGCGGTACTCTTGAAAATGTTTCATTAAAAAATACCAGTGAATTGAGTACAGTGATATCAAGCAAATGTTCATTTATGTTGGACGGTTTCCATCCCTAGCACTGTAGGTACGAAGGTACTTACCGAGATACAACCTAGAACACCTGTTTTCACCTTCACGAACCAATGAAATTTACATACAATATAACAAATTTACATTCGTACATAAAACACCTATTTATTTATCGTGGTAAACAATACATCCTCTGTGACCCGGGGTGAGACTGCCGATACGGGTGTCATCTCAGTGTATCGGGTAACCCTAGGCCAAATAGGGCCAAGCATAAAGGTTACTAACATAAAAGGAGAAACTAATTTTGAGCTTGTCCAGTACGTATCAGCGACTACGGGCAGTCGTTCAAGGACTTTGAGGAGCACCAAGTGGAAATTTTCGCTGGCCATGAAACGCAAGGAATCCGTGATGCTACCGGCAATCAGCCAATTTTGGACACATTATGGCGATGGGTGGAAGACCTGATGATCCAGTCTTGGATTCGACAGTTATAATCTATCTATTCTAGCACTCTTATGATGACGCAGGCTTTATAGCAGAGTGACATTTATAACCATAAAGCCAGAATGTTCCAGAAGCATGATACAGCAGAAACCGACGGTCATACATAAATGAATAGAAATTCTATAACGATTTTAAATCCAGACACGTGTGGATATGTTTCTGCATTTGACCGTTACAAGATAGAAGAAAGGAAGACGTAATTGAGAATACTAAAGAGATTCGCTAAAAGTGGTCCATCAAGACAGACCTTGTGAATCCCGGTCTACCGTTTCCCGGGGTCTATTTTCTGATATTGGATTATGTGTTTCGTGATTTGTGTTCTGGAGTGTTATCTATGTGATGTGAGAAAACGTACTAAACGAATGTTTTGTTTGGAGCTGTGCAGATAAGTGTGTATGATGTAATTCGGTAACGGACATCATCAGTACTGATGAAGTGTCTACTGTAAATTATATACTATTATAAAATTAAAAAAAAAACATTTTAATGCTATAAGCATGAAAATAATCTGGTCAATTTCTTTCTAATATTTTAACGGCTAAACTGCAAAATTGCTAAAAATCGCTTCAGTATAAAATTATATCCTATTATTACTAGTATAACGACACCAGAATAACGATTTGCCATTTTTTGAATTTTTAAATGTACATAAATAAATACATGTATTTTTAAGGTAGGTATATTTTTTGTCTTTTTACAGACGACATGTAGTTGTTCATATTGCTCAACAGATGGCAGTAAAATAATATTTTTTTCATAACCGTCTATTACAATGATATGGGCTTAGTTTTGATAAAACTTTTAATATTTTTCCCTCCTATTGCGTTAAGTTCATGTTTAGTACCTATAAAAAAGATTTGGAAATTTAATTAAATATTCAATGGGACAGTTATTATGGTTATTTTATTTTATTGTCTGTATTTTTTATTACCTAATTATATTTAATATTGATAGAAATAACCACATTACAATTTTTAAATTTTTAAAGATTTAATCGAGGAATACATGGTAAATAACAGAATGTACAAAATGAAGGAATATATTTATAATTTTGTATTCATAATATTTGCCTTTTCACATATTTAGATATCAATATGAATTATTCCTATAACTAACAAAGATAGCTGGTGGCGATTTTTTTGCAAAATCAGTGCAACATTGACTTAAAATAATTCCTTTTGCGAACTATATAAGTTACATTATATAATTTATATAGGTTGATAATCTATAATCAAATTCTCTGTAGATGTCTATTAATTCAATAGAACTGAATTGCTATTAAATAGTCGATATTGAACCAAATGCTAGGCACAATTTTGTTCGAATAAAATGGCGTTACATATTCCTCATTGTAACGTATCTCCTTTTATCCACCTCCGATATATTCCAGTCTACTTATTTTCTATTTACAAACGTTCCATGACAATCATATAACTTCATATCACTATTATAAATGGGAAAATTTATTCGACCGTATGTGCTTACCACTCACGGAGAAAGTTTTTTTATTATTAGATACTTATAGGCTCGTCAAGTATTGCCATATTTAATGACTCATCTTGGGATCTTGTTTAATACAACATTAATTAGACATTTGTAAATAGTTGTTTTTGTCTGGCGAAATTATTTTTTCTCGGTGTTGGATATAGTTTTCTTTTCCAATTATGGAATTTCTAAAGTGCAAATATACGCATTTAAGCCCAACCTGTGATAAGATATTTTGCAGTCTTTAACTTGTCAACGAATATTACCGATTGCTATATTTTCGCTTCCCGTAACACCCAGAAGCGACCTAAAACGGCCCTTAATATGGTATTCATTTAACTACATAGGTACCTACTACAAACACTATATTAGTAATTACATGTGTTTGGCATTACTAATATTACATTTTCCCATATAAATTACTGTTATATTTACCCCATGGGGCAAGCAAAGATGTACGAGACTATATTATTGTGATATAGTCCTACCTACCTACCTATACTGT
>DWMG01003573.1:0-11748 GCA_018244855.1 Elbella merops
ACGCGTGTACGTTTATGGGAATTTATTACATTATCTTTTGTTTGGGTATTATTGCCGAGCGCCGGTATGGGTTTTAACCTCTGACTGTTCGGAAATATTGATCGCCAGCACTTTCTATTTAGAAACTTAAATCAACATGTGGCTTAACCGAACGTTACAAAATAATTATATATGCTCATAACGAAGGACGCTAAGTTATTCTGTAAGTATTACGACTGTACATGTAAAGTTCGTGTTTATAACGTACTAGATATTAATCAGACAATGATTACGAATTAATTTTATTATATATGTATTTACCGAAGTATTTACACTGAAAATATTAATTGAGTCCGTCCTATAACAATATTTTAGGCATGGAAGTTGATCACCATCATGACAGCATAATTTTCTACGAAATGTAGCCATTAAAGCGTCTGGCATCAAAGTATAGAGAATTAGGTACAATAAAATGTACTGAAGCCGCAGCGTGATATAAGTTTTATAGCTGTGGAGTGTTGTTATTGAAAAAATAACGTGTAGTAGGTATATAAATCATAATTCGATGGGCGAATGAGAGGAACAAGCGGTCGACTCGCCCACGGGACTCCGTATATCATAATATTTAGTAATAACGCTAATGGCTTTGACTCCGGAACTTCGCTTTTTATTACTTTCCAATATATTTGTAGTTTTTAAAATTCTTCAAGAATATTATAACACAGCAGCGATAATTACAATGATGAAGATTCTAACGTTATCCGATTTGAATTGTAATCGTAACAGATAAACTTTAAAGTCATGTTTTAGTCGTTTTTCTTCCGTTGTTATCACTGCCTCGACGGTGTGGTGGTTGCAAACACCACTACTGATTAGAAAGTGCCTAGATCGATACTCGGGTTGACAAAATATTTTTAGCTTTTACCAAATAGAAATTCCCACTATTAGCTGGGAATCTAAATTTATGTGCAGTATACGGTGATAGGCTCACCCCTATTCCATTGTAGGACATATAACAAAACTGGTAAAACGTAGGAGTGAATCGTACTCGTCTGCCTATCGTTTCACGGGAATATTGGTGTGATATTGTTACGTAACGGTGAAAATGAAACCCGAGCGAACGACAAAAACACCTGACTTTCCATTACTACATAAATTCAATTAATTGAAACATAACGCAATAAACGTTTCAATTAATTGAATTTATGTACCAATAAATGACATGAACGTTTCTATTAATGTCAATGATTTATAGGCGTGGTGTTGTGGCACCAGGAAGTGGGTGAGAAGAGTCAGTAACACGCGAATCTGCCGGCGGCACTCGCGATCAATTAACGGATAGCGGAGTAATGACGCGCCGCGGGCGGAGCCGGTGTCGCCGCCTAACTAGTGAAGCGGGAGAGATACATACTTATATGGGGCTTAGTTGTTCTTTACTTACTTTTAATCGAACCTATAATTCTTAATGCACCATCACCTTTTAACAGCGCAGCAATGCACCTTAATCAAGTCATGGTTTTCATATTATTGGACTCACCCCATATTCCATCGGATTTGTAACATGTGAAACGTGAGGAGTACTACATCGCTCTGCCTACCACTTTGGAGATGACAGAGATAAAAATACGTACCTATATCATAGTGCCTAGTATGCCTAGTACCCAGTGTCATATATTTCTGTCCTTGCAGACCGGACATGCTTCTTTTCTCAAATTACATGACATGAACATTACATGACATGACATGACATACACATTGTATGACAACCTTATTTTATTGGTCTCGGTAAGAAAGTTATCTCTAAAATTAATTAACTCTGACTATTCACCGAGAGCATAAGAAGCAAAGATTTCGCACTTCTCATGGAACTGCAAAGCAAATCAAAATAAAGCAAGATAAATATATTCCTTTACCTAAATATGATTTCCAGTAACTGTTTTCGAAATCAAAATCAATACCAACTGTTTTTACAAGTTTATTTTTACGTAACACATGCTTAAGCATGTGTGTATACTTATGTCTGTATACATTGTAATAAATACACTGAACAATTTTTCTGTTCGAAGAAGTAAAAAACTCAAATAACGCAGTCTAATAAAGACATAATCCCAGCTTAGAAAGCGAGCATAGGCTCGTGAGTGGCTCACACCTTTCAAAAACACTGTACAGGAATTTAATGAAACTATCGTAAAGAGGATGCACGTTATCGGAACGCCCACGCGCTGGTACTCTTTTTAATGAGATAAAAAATTCCCTCCATTATACGTGAGCAATCTACTTTGTCGATACAATATTTGTAAGCAACGCCAAGTTCGTTTGCTATTTTTACAATGTAACTATAAAATTTTCTCTATTTTTATGAAATACAAGGCTGCTATGCATTCGTTTTCATAATCCATGAAACGCATTCTTTAGTTGTACTAATTTCGCTATCTAAACTGTATCATCATACACATTAAAACGTACAAAAAAACGTAACATTACGCCTGTAATCCCCGAAGCAGTAGGTAGAGGAGTGTAGTACACCCCCACGTTTCACCAGTTACGTTTAATTAGCGCAATGGAATACATGGTGGGCCTATTACCAATACACCGGGCACACATCCAGATTCGATCCGAATCACTACTAGAAATTCGACCCGGGATTTGAACCCAGGACCTCCCGATCGGCAGTTACGCTTGCAACCACTCGAGCAACGAGACCAACCATTTGAAACGTACAAATTGAAAAAAAATATTACAATAAGAGGACGTTTAAGAGTTAAGAATAAATAACTTTGAGCCGCATTTGTGGATCGTAATGTATGAATTTAATTATAACGGTTGAATCACAACTAAATATTGAAGGAGTTACATACTCTGTTCAATTTAATATGTGAACAGCAACCTTTAAGTTATCATCAATCAAGGTCCCAGTTGACAAAATGTTGTAAAATATAATTAATTGTGTTTCTCCTAGATAACACTAGGAGGAAAAATAAATTCCTTGTCATATTTGTTTAGAACGTTTGGTGCGAGCTGATAGTAACTTGGCGATGTCACTGCCGTGCGCTGTCCGCCATCATTCCGAGTATAATAGCCGCCCCGGGTCACCGGACACCTCACTAAATAACACGAAATTTTCAATTTTGACACGTTAACGGCAGCAAGCGCGGCTGCCCGTAAGAATTAGCATAAATCTGACAACTTGGCCATTTACTCTTAAACCGCGCTCGCCCATTACCAGCGGGTACTGAGACCTGAGTGGGCGTAGTGATTGCAAAATTAATAATAATAAAGAAAGGCGACCAGTACGCTTGCCTGAGGTTTTCTCTTAACATCAATGTCATAACACTATCTCATGGAACCTGTTGTAGTATAACACATATTAGAAATTACAGGCTTAAAAGCCTCAGTCTAGTACTTTGTATGTAAAATAATCGTAGAAATATTTTGTGACATACATTTTAATTACATTTCCATAATTACCAGGGAGGTTTTATTGGTTAAAAGCAGGCACATAACATGACATAATATCTACTGACCGTGAGCTTTTGGCACTGTATGGTCCTCGTGCATCTTTTCTGTTGACACTACATCTGATCTAGTGTATAGAAGCGGGATGTCAAGGTTACCACAGGAACTATACATTTTCAAGACAAACTAACATATGCTCGAAAAGATATAGGGCAAGATGATTTCCAAATAAGCAGGCTTTAAACTTAATTCATATAATTATAATGACTGAAACAAAAGCAACTGATAAACTTAACACTGAAGATTTTAAAATGCATACTCATACGGGTAATTGTACGTGAAAATCGTACCTACATTTTATGTAATCAGCAGCCTAATTCTTAAAAAATTCCCACTTTTTCTTTCAAGAGAGTTCCTAAAATTTTCATATATCTAATTTTTCTTTAAATAAAATGGCATAAAATTCAGATAGAGTTACTTTTCATTCACAACGTCCCTTTATATTTAGATAAAGTTTCTTTTTATTTAATTAGACTTTCTTTAGATTAACACAGAGATACTGTCAACAGAGTGCCGTATATCGAGATCATTAATTAATATTCTCTATCATTAGCATGCGATGAAGCTGTAGCCGGTGTCACCGGTGTGGTCCGAGCATCACGCACGCACACACAATACGCGTTATCTCCTGTTACAAGCGCCGGTGGTCCAGCCGCACTCGTGGCGTAATGCGACCGTTCATGTCATTTGTTAATTCATTATTAGTAATCACTTCGGTGATAGCGAGCATGAGAACTGCTCTTATCATGTATGTAGATACGCTATTGGAATATTAATATGTTAATGGTATACCAATTTAAAGTACGATGCTGGCATATATAAATGATGTAAAGTTCTTTATGTATGGCGTGAAAGAGCTCTCTTTCAATGCCGGCAACGCATTGGTGAATTAAATTTTATATTATTATTATTATTATTGTCCATAGGCATAGACATAGGCATAGGCATATAGACATAGGCTTCTCCAATAGCACGCCACTGAGCTCGATCTTCAGCTCTTCGCATCCAACCACTGCCAGCCACTTTGCGTATATTGTCACACCACCTAGGAGGGCGTCTTTTGCTACGTTTACCAAGTCGCGGTGTCCACTCCAGAATACATCTGCTCCTACGGCTATCGGCTCTGACTTAAATTTGGATATCTTTATTTCCGCAAATGCCGAATTCATAACAATATTACTTATTTTATGCACCACTACGGGTGCACCGGTAACGTTAACATTACAATAATTGCAAAATCCGTTCCCAAACAGTCCAGAGCCGAGTAACCAATATGTATACTACTTCAGTTATACAGAATTTAGACAAGAAATAAACAAAATAGATACTTAGCTATATTATACTACTTATAACGATACTCATTAAAATGTATGGGCATACGTAATCAGAACGAAATGAGCTTTATACGAGCAATATTGAGTTATCATTGCCCGACTATTTTCCAACAGCGACGGTCGACAGCGAGACCACCCGCCACTCGCTGGCCATCTTGTTATAAAACGTCTGGATAAGGGTAATGGGCGGCCGATTGGAGTGTCGGCGGCTATTGTGTGATCCAATCTACTCGTCAAGCAATCACGTGGTGAAAGCCCATGCTCCTGTTGCGATGGCATAGTGTTAATACATTTTGGAGATACTCTTACATACAAACATTTCAATTGGTATATTTGAAAAACCTGTACCGAATTCGTGACACAAATGCTAGTTACCGACATGATGCGTAAATAATGCGATAAGTTTAAGAAATAATGTTTATTATAAACGATTTTAAAATGCAAGCTTAGAGCCGACAACAATACTAAAAAAGAAACGAGAGGCGATTTAACAAAATAAAAGACAAACAACTGACCCACTCCAAATCATTGCAACGTCGGTAATACTTCAACAACAACACCGAACAATACTCGACGGTACAAATACTGTAACAAAGAAACACACAACCTTTTTAATTCTTATCTGACGATGGATCACGAAGGCCAAATTACAAGCTGGACCGTGCTGCGGGCCGGGAGGGGGAGGGATGTAATTACCAGAACACAGCAGTACTCACAACAATGCTCAATCACTGAACAGCCAAGACCCGCGAAACTACTTGACCGGAGACATGGTGCTGAACGATAGCGTTTAACTTAACAATGGAGAATAACAGAAAAAAAACGAACAAATATTAAATTATTTGTAGATGAGGACATGTCTACGCCGCTTACGCGTGTAATATACACTTCGATGTTGATTAACTAAAACTACTAGAGAAGCGATAAAACTAATTAATATTACGAGCATCGTGTACGGAAAGGAACTTGGAATGGCCGTATATATTATTATGTACTTTCCTTTGAAAAGAGTTTGTTTTACACGTTTTTATTTTGACTATTATTCTAGGAATACTTCTACAGTATAATTTACTGTTTTATTACCGTACAGATCAAGAAAGGCCTAATATCCTTATTGCTTAGTCAAGCCCAGAAATTTAAATCCCCGCATAACATTAGTCCTTTATTAAATTTTACCATGTCTAGATCTTGCTAAATAAATTGTAATCAAAAACGCTCAGCTCATGACACATACGGAGGCACTTGCGATCTGCGAGATTCATCTTTACATGAGCCGGTTGATTGCCTCGCTTTCTCCGCTCAGCTTCACTCAAATATTTGGCGAGAGCTGTCATAACATCCGACCAAAGGGCCATTTGTAATATGTTCCGCCCGAGTGCGCGGCGTGGCAGCCACCTGCAGAGAACCGCTTGCTCATTTTTGACATCAGACATGGAATAAAAAGGCATATAACTGAATTCGCTGTTCAGAATGCACGGATATGAATGTGGACACCTGTCTTACTTGCAGTGAGGGTGGCTTGACGGAGCAGAAGAGACATTGACATCGACACTTCCTTTGATAATATTTTGTATGACGTCTTTATTAAATTTATTTTGTCTTTTATCAGTTATGAATAAAAGAACTGACATTTTAAATACATATTTAATTGCATGTTTTCAGTTATAGAACAAGACAACTATGAGTTTAATAAAAGTAGCACTTAATAGCATTAAGTAGCATTTAATAAAAGTAGCACTTTAAAAGTGTGTTTTGATACATGAATCGAATAAATCTACAAACATATTCCAAACAGAACAAAACTATCAGAAGATCGATGTAGGCTCCGTCCCTGAGCGGGTCGGACTTTTGTTCAAAGCGGACGACAGAGCCGACCTCACTGAGCGAAGCGGCGCACTCAATTATGAAGACGTGCCGATCAATAAAACGGTTTACAACCCGCGAAGAAGTCCACGGGGGGCCTCCCGTCGGCAATAAGGAAACTCATCCATCACGGCCCCGCGTAATTACGTCGTGACCGCGGCTGACCAATTAAAGACTTGCAATCGTTAGTAATAGTGCAAATAATTTACTATTAATTCAGGCTCAGTCCCGCAGCGCACGTCTGCTCCCCGCGGCACGCTCGCGCCGACTGATCGCCATATTTCTTTCTCGATAAGGCCTCGATTACACTTGTAGATATATGCGCGACCGTAAACAGATCTTTGTCCATATTCGAAAGCGGATCTTCATTCAGAAAATGCATTTAAGGTAAAACGTTCATGTGAAGCTTTATCATTTTGTCTGGAGCGCCCCATTTATTTTAGAGATTTAACTTAATCGTGATCTTTATTACAACAAATATCGGTATCAGAACAAGTTATGCTTTTATCGATTGTATAAAGCATGCTTGACTTTATAAATATACTTCCTATTAAACGTACACTTTTGTCTACTTATTATGGATATAATATTTTGTGTACATCTCACTTATGTAGTTCAGAATCTTTTTTTAGTCGTAAATAATTAGTTAAATCACGTCATTGAAAGCATAGTTATTAATGTACCTAACAAAAGCATAAAATATAAAATTTTATAGCACACCATCACATAAGATACCACATATTTATCGGTACACACCACACAACATTTTCAGCGGTTAGCGATCAAAGTGCCCGAACAAAATAAAAAAAAAACGATTGCATCACCGCTATCACTGGGCCGTTATAAAACTCTAACTTATCCGTGTCACCGTGAACTGGCAGCGTTATTTGAAAGAGTTTATTTCCCTCCGATTTTCCATTAACGGTAACAAAGGTCCCAGGGCGTAGACTTAAGAGCGCTTGGGCACTTTCCGATCGGACGCCGGTTAATTGATTTTAAAATGCTCACAAGTAATATGTACGTCAATATTGGACACCACAAATATGTTAAGCGAAGACATTGTAATTAACTTACTACAAATTTCTATATAACATTAGTACATGCATATGTACATGAGCAGTACATATTATAATGAACTAGTAATAAAAAATAA
This sequence comes from Elbella merops, assembly GCA_018244855.1. Classification (NCBI taxonomy): domain Eukaryota; kingdom Metazoa; phylum Arthropoda; class Insecta; order Lepidoptera; family Hesperiidae; genus Elbella; species Elbella merops. The sequence goes on from DWMG01003573.1 coordinate 7,846, forward strand.
TGACCATTTTCCTTCTTTAAACATATTCCAGCAATTCTTGGTTCAAATGTGATATCCGGAAGCTGCGATTATGTATTGACATCCTATAATATTTTCAGTCGTGTGTAAAAGCGCTCAACATCGACGACGCGGATTGTGCGTATACAGCATATTGAACCAGGTGTAACCTTTATCGGGCGTTTATCGACGATTGTCCAACACACTGGAAGTGTTAACTACGAGCTTTTAGACATAAAGAGAAACTTTATGTGGATAACTGCCATTGAAAAGTTTTTAATCGCGGCAACGTCAGCTTCTTAAGAAGCTTGGCTTCTTTAATTTCTTCTAAAACGGTAGTTTTTTCAATGTTTTTCAATTTATGTACGCCGTATAAAAAGCTACTTCTACTGGCGCGAGGGTCAGGTTACTCCCGAGATAAGATCAAATCCTTATCATGGTAGACTTAAAATCGTATTAAGAAAACGTAACTGTGAAAGTTCTTAAGGGCGATGTAGCGACCATTTAAAAAGTAACTACAGTTCATTGGGCAGATAACACTGAACAAGCCAACCGCCGCACTTAATCCTATAGAATATAACAAAATAGAAAAAAAAACATAATCATGTAACCCATTAGACAAATACATGCTTATTATTTACATACATACTGCAAGTACTGCCTATTGGTCCAGTGTTTTATGATCCTGTAGAATCGGGATTTGTGGATTCGATTCCCACTCAGGAAATACCTATATGTGTAAAGAGCACGGCAATTTGACCTGTGTTTGGATGTAAAATCTATTATGTATGTGATTAAAAATGTATGTAAGCAGTACTTCATCAGCTTTCTGGTAACTAAAACATAAGAGCTGCCTAGTTTGGAATGTGATAAATGTGCATATGTTTAGTGACGACCAGCCTTTGACCTTACTGCCTTAAAAATATAAAACCTTTTACATACTTCTACAATAACTATTTAAACTCAATCAAGTACTAAAGAGGTACCCAAATGAGCTTTACCCTTAGATCTATTTTCATAAGATGTTACTAAGTATCGCTACACGCTATAGCGGCACGTGTGTCCAGTATTGCGGCTATTTATGGCTATGTTTTTGTGTGAGGCTTTCATGTAAAATTAATTCTGCATTTGAATGAATAAATGACCGAATGAAAATATCATTACTGTGTCTAATATATACGTTTGCTGGAAATAAAAAAAGATCTCAATTCTACGAAACCAACAGTAAATATTTAAAACTTTCATCACATTGAAACAAATAGAAAATTATGCGATACAAAAAAAAACAAAATAATAAAGAATTAGAGATTTTTTATGTAATGCACCTACAATGAAGTAGAAGGAAAGTTTTCATTTTATTGTTTACATTTTTTTTATACTGTTCGCGGTTCAAGGCGTTAGAGCCCACATTCGTTGTTTTTAATGTTTACAGAAGCACATATACCATAATAAAAAACATTTGACATGAAGATTTCCATTAACAGTACCGACATGTCCCGTGTTTTCAAAAGCAAGTGCAGTGCCGCATATAAAATTGCTACAATTGACCCCTGAGCGGAGCGCGACGTGGAGATGCTAAGGCCGATATGGGGGATGGAAAGCCAGTTGAAACGTATAAAATAAACAAACTTAAGTTATGGTTGCAAACTTAATTTATACCCATCGTATTTTAGCATTTTTTTATAATTGAACACAACAGTGTTGGGAAAATATTACTTTGTTTAAGAAAGCGGAGAGTGTATCAATCAGAAACATGTATTGGAATCAAATCCTATTTGCAGATTATCCTACAGGATGTCAAGAAGACATCACTTTGAATATATAAAAAATGACAGACCGATATTTTATTAGTTTCTTCGAAGTGAAGAACAAACGAGCTTATAATAGTTACATGTAAGTACAAGGCAGTAGTTAGTATCAATAAGTTTAGTGAACATAAGTCATTAATAAGACCATTGTTTAGTAGCGGATACCTTAATTAGTATATAGTAAACCAGCAGTTTTAATTTTTATCCTGCGTAGATCCAGCATGACTGTACAGTCATCATTGATGTACATCAATCTCAAACCTCACTAGCATTTACATGAGGAGACAACATTGCTCAAGTTCGTGACTCTCCAAACATGATCCATCAGTTGGTAGAGTTCTTTATCTGTTCTCAAATTACCATAAAAGCTCACAGTTTGATATAATGCTCGGCGATGAATTACAGCATCTGGCGCATTACGGCCAGTTTGTATGCTGCGCGGGCGCATCACCTCGCGCAACCGCGGGGGACGCTAAGAAAGTTCTCTCACGTACTTAATTGTCTCTGGCTGTACTAACACGCCAAAAAAATCACTAACGCACTTGCACCACCGCCCACGAGGCGCGGTAGAGTCGAAGGGAAGAACAAACGACAAATTTGGTTTTAAGTCCAGAACGATCAAATAATCCAAAACCATACGATAATCATGCCGTTTATAGAGATATCATTTTGTTAAAAAAAATTGCACAGCAATGAATACTGAGCCAAGTTCTGTTTAACAGTTAATGAAGTAAAGTTAATACATAGAAGAAATTTATTGGATATGAAACAAATGGATTAAAAAGGAATAAATTGGTAAGCTTTAACATAGTTAATAATATTGACAAAGCATTGATCATCGCTCATCTCTGCCGCTCCGGCCTGTGACCGGTCGCTGAAAACTCACGACACATAAATTCGCACCGCATAACAAACAGGAAAACGGACTAGGTTTTTAAGTTACGCCTTCCTCTAGTATTTATGCAACCTCGCAGTTATTGAGAGACTAATAGCTGGAACCACGCCGTAAAGAAGCTGTGCGGTCCGTCTCATTGGCAGCTTTTGCTCATTAGCCCTAAGATCTAAGACTTGGAACAGCTGGAGAGAGGTATCTAAGCGTGAAAGAAAGCTCCGTTTAGTTTGAATTTCTATTTAAACCATATAAAGTTATAGTAGGCGTTAGATTATATATTTATAGAAGTTATATTTTATTATAATTACACGTTGGCTTCGATGAAATAACAGAATTAATACTAAACGCACTTGAATAACACACATTAAGATTATTGTAAAATGATTACTTCCCGCCATTTTTCATTCCCACAGTCAGTTCCAGTTTTGCCCACAGATTCACTAGTAACTTATCGGTTTTCACAAAATACCTGGTAGTTTAAAAAAATAAAAGAGTCATATTTTGTGGGTGCTCTTTTGAAAACAACTTAAATAATATTTTTGCGGACAAATTTTACAGTATCCATCCTGTCATTTCGATAAAGATCTAAATATCAGTTAGCAATGTTTATTTGAAGATTGCAATCTTTGTTGCCAATATGTAACTTGCTGGCAATCCACGCGTTGTGTCGTCCACCTGCCGAGTTCGAATAAGTACACAAACTTTTTATTAGCAGACACTACTGTGTCTGTGTATCATATGTCAAGTGTCTGCAGTAAAGCGAAGTAGATGTCAAACTTGAATCGAAGTCGTTACTTGCACATTCAAGTGTTTATTCACACAATTGTAACCTCACAACGCAACTCCGAACAGCATGAAATTGTAATTATTATTGGTATTATATATTATCTTCGTAGCGGCTCGCGACGGCTGACGATATATCATTCCAGAAGAACCAGACATTTGAGGCGCCGGGCGGAAAGTAAAAAGTGATGCAAAACAAAGATGTAAGGACGTGTTCATTGTGAAATGTTTGAATGCCTTGACACCCTGCTAATTTCTAAATGTCATAAAAGTGGCAAGTGATAATTTAAGTCACGGGAGGCTGCAGCTAAAAAACATCTAAAGATCACTGCCATTATAAAAAAAAAATAATCGACCCATTATAATTCCACTGTTGGAATATGGGTCTCCTCTCATGTTGAGAGGGTTAAGGCCATAGTCTGC